>JBBPTY010001021.1:0-11812 GCA_038094335.1 Tylopilus aff. striatulus | reverse complement strand
CTCGCGATCATGACCATCTTGTCGAGCTGTTCGAACGCGGGAACGCCCTAGCTATGGAGAGTCTGACACCTGAAGCATCATCCATCATCGACGCTTTCCCTTTTGGTGAGTGCTTACTTAGTGTTGCACTCATACTGTGAAACTAATAAATACCACCCAGTCATGAGCTTGCCAGAGTGGTTCCCTGGTGCTACTTTGAAACGCAAGTCAGTTGTTTCCAAACGCTGCGCCACGCAAATGATATCAGAGCCCTTTGAATATGCCATGAAACGCGAGGTAAACACTTATTCCCATTCAATCTCGCAGTCATGTCTCATCAATTATGACAGTCTATGGGCAGCAGTGCGTCTGCAGTCGCACTCGATCTGTTAAGAACCACAAAGAATGTGGATGACCTTTCTCGACTTCAATTGCTGAAGGAGACTTGTGCAACGGCTTTTGTAGGTAAGTCGGATAGTGAAGAACGTTGCTCATTATATACCCACTCAAATCCACCAGCCGGCGCAGAAACTGTTAGTCATAATGATTGTAGATCCGCTCAGAAACTTGAGCTCACTAATTTTTTCAGTCCGCATCGACACTGCAATGGTTTATGTTAGCCATGCTGCAGCATCCCGAAGTTCAGGAACGAGCACATGCCGAGATTGATGCGGTTGTAGGGTCAGATCGGCTTCCAAACTTTGACGACAGGCCAAACTTGCCCTATATCGAGGCTATTTTACTGGAGATACTGAGAGTGTATCCTGTCGCAGCTCTTGGCGAGTATTTTGAGAAGTACCCCTTTCTCCACTCTCAAACAGGATTTAGGAATTCCCCATGCAACGACTGCTGATGATACCTATGAAGACTTCTTCATCCCAAAAGGTGATAGATCACCGAGATGTGTGCAAGGCGTTCCCACTTATGATCATTCCATCATTCTGCTTAGGTTTCACTGGTGGCAAATATCTGGTGGCTATGTATTGCATCCTCGCTTAATCAATGTTCTAATAGGTTGACTTCAAGGGGCATTAATCGCGACGCAGACTCATACCCAGAACCAGAAGCATTCAAGCCCGAAAGACACTTGGTCGATGGGAAAATTAACGGAGAAAAGTCCACAGACAGCCTCGCGTTTGGATTTGGAAGGTATGTCAGCACTTTCCTTCTCCGCCGCGACTGACTGAAATTGCCAAGACGCATATGTCCGGGCCGTTACACGGCTGAGGCCTCTGTCTGGTCTGCCATAGTATCCATTTTGTTCACGTTCATGATAACAAAAGCTCTGGACGAGCGCGGAGAAGAGCTCGAGTTTGAGCCGACTTTTAGCTATGGGGTCACGACGCAAGTATTTTTTGTCTGTGAATCTTCATTCTTGTCTCAGCTACTCCGTATTTGAACAGGGCTCCCGAGCCGTTTCCCTGCTCTATCAAGCTGCGATTGCCGAACATCAACATTCAAAAGCTGGTAGCAGTAGGCTCATTGGAAGCATGAGGCCTCACTCTGAGACTGGGCCCTGGATCTGTATACTATAAGTACGTTCTCGGTGTTATCCCCCAAGAATTCCAGACCATTTTGCGTGAGTAAGTATGGAGGTCCAAGTTGTGCACAAATCCGCGCGCACAAGAGAGGACCAACTTGGGTCGTCAAAGGAGCATCCACCCTGTCAGTCTCATAGAAACATCAAAAATCAGTGACATCCTGTACTGAGTGAAACATCACGGTATGTATCATAAATAATCTGCATGTACAACGTGAAACTATTAGTGAGTGGGAGTTTGAAAGACGCGACGGTGTTACATTCGTGTATGTGCAAGTAAGGCTGTGATTAAAACGAGGGTGGAAAGAATTGAGACGTAGAGATGCATGCCTATTCAATCCAGACAGATGGCGCTACACAGCCTACATCCATGGCCATGTGTTTAAAGCATCACAGGTTGGGCACAGAGCAGTGGATCGCCATATAAAAGGACCGACGACCGCCTAGAAACTGGTGCTGTTGGTTCGGGTGAACGATGGTCGATAACTCGTCGTGTTCAGATAGCTCGGATAACGAAGCACATGATAGCTCTCAAAGATGAGACGATTGAGCAGGGTTAGGGGCAGGGGCTACAGCGGAACCGGCAGTGGCGGGGGCAGAAGCAATGGCGGAGGGAACAACGGCGGCTATTTCTGGTTTGCTGCCAAGCTTGTTGCGAACCCAAATTGGAGCTCTGTCCGCCAAACCACCGCCGGGCCAGTAACAATGGTCCTTGTCATGGGTGTCGGCCCTCTCCTTTCCAGCGCAAAACTCGTTCGTACATCGGACACCGCTTGGATTGTTTCTGTGAACGCGAACTCCGGTACTCGGGTTTGATTTGCTGGACTTGATAGTGATGTTGGCGTATTCTGAGTTTGGTCCCGAAATCTTTCGACGTCCAACTATATCATTCGCTTTCCGGAGTAGGAGTTTTTTCACGTCGTCAAAGGAGAATGGTGTCACCGCTGATGACGAGGATGGGGTCGCGGACATATTGTTTAAGATTAGCTCACGAAATATTTTCCATTCGATGCCCTGAGGAAGCCCTTGCAAAAGATCGAAGATTGACTCTTCGTGCGAGTAGGTAACTCCCATTTGAATGAAACGGCGTCGTGCCTCGTTGAATACGCCGATGTAACGAGAGGCATCATCTGCGTCCTTAAGCTTTTCCGTGCGAACCCTCGTGCGTAACTCGTATTGAGACATCAGGTCGTTTCGTGCGTAGTTCCAGGATAGGAATTCCCACTGCTCGCGAGCGGTTGAGGATTCGTCGAGCAGGCTGGCCACGACGGGTGAGATCTTCCTGTCGATTAGCGCCTTGACTTGGGCATCCTTCGCTATCCAGGCTAGAATCTCTTCTCTCTCTCGTTTGGTTATGGTTTTGGAGTCTGCCGGTGACGGTCTGCTGAATGCAAAATCGTCGAGATTGTTTGGATCTGTACCGCTGCTGCAATGGCACCATAAGCTCTCACCCTGAAGGGCAAGAATCATCTGGCGGCGCCATTGAGGGTAGTTCTCGGCCCCTGTCAGTTCGCATATATGGTCGTACTTTCCCATTATTATAGCCGTGAGAAGCGTTGTGAGGGAGGGTGAGTATATGCGGGTTTACGGCGAGGTGGATATATGCGTGTACCAGCGCGTGTGATGTGACAGCTGATGATTTTTCGATCTAGATTCGAAACATAACCTGTACAGGCTAGCCTGAGATACGACCACTCAGCGATCATCAAGAGATGACAAGAGCGCTGATATTACCTAGCCCGAGATACGACTATTGTAGGACTATGAGCTATCAGCTAGGCAATGAAGAAAGTGTCATACCTCGGCAATTGTCAAGAGATGATAAGAGCGCTGAGGAAAGAAAAAAAAGCAGGAAACGGGATCGATATTTCTTTGCTTATGTAATGCAATAGCGGTACGAGTACAAGCGGCGAGCTGATAATAATATATAGAAAGTATAGTGTATGAAACTCCGACAGTGCCAGCCCCAGGTTGTGCTTGATTTGGAGGGTTGTCTGTAGAATAAGATCTGTAGTCACTAAGGAATAGTAAAGGCAAACTACTGTGCAATGTAAGTTATGCTTATGTAAGCTGAAAAGCGTGGGTAATGTAAAATTCCCATTATCAGCCCAGGTTGTCAATTCTAAGTAGGAATTCCCAGGTTTTGTGAATTATCCTGATCCCTCCCCTGTAGAATTGCTGGAACTCACGTTAACTTCCCCAAACGTGTCCCTCAGCGTCTTTTCCAATTCCCCGTAGCAGAAAAAACGCGCGTCATTGAAACCCACCTCGTGACTTTCCCATTGGGAGACAACCGTGTGCTTTCAGAGTGCGTGCCACTACCTGAAGCCGATTCGTTTTGGTACACTCTTATTGATACGTGCGCAGCATTCACCCAAAACGTCCCCCCGAGCGCGTCGTTGTGCCTCACGGTCGACACACCTCCGAATATGGCGTGTGATGCATTTGCGACAGCGATTTGAGCTGGCTCCTATCAGGGATACGATAAGGAGCGGCGGAATCAGACTGTCTTGGCTCGTGGCCTCAAGGTCGCCCTTCCCCCGCGTGTTTTGCCCAGTCTTCCTCTCAAGGCACCTGACCCCCCTGGTCTCTTTCGGCCTCGAACCTATTCATAACGCAGGTCCTTGATGTGGTGATTGCATGGCGATGTACGTACGTCCACTGTCCCTTGGAAATATCCAAATGGTTGTGTGTTATGAACGTTTCAACTGACATGAGAGTACTTTTCCCCTGTGGGTTGATCGGCCACTGTAGTCCTTAGATGGGTGATGTGATACATCACGCTTGGAAACTGCCACTTGAAGTTCAGATACAGACTTCACGTTGGACGATAGATTGAGAGCATACTAGTACTCTGAGTGAATCATTTGGTCAGCCAATACCATTCCAGTACGAAACCCGTGCGGGCAAGAGTGCCGACCGGATCGACTGAGTATAGGATCGACTAGTCGGAAGCATGGGAGATATACGACAAGTCCAATGCAGCGTCCATCGGTGCGCGTAGCAAGAAGGTTGATACATTGACATGGGTGTCAGCTGTAGTGGTGATTATAACATCGTCCCATTCTATACATGATGCCCATGGAATACGCTCCTCGGGCAGTGGGGGTCTGCAGATATGCAATAAAAGAATGGTTCTGAGGACGATCTAGTGCATGAAACATATACAAATGCTGAAAGAGCGCACCACAGACGTCGAAGTGGATACATAATGTGTATATTCGGGACATGGCCAACACTTAATGAGGAGAAGTCTGATCATTCAGCTCCCAACTGACACCACAACCGCAGCCGCCTTTAGCGTGTGGGTTCCCGGTCACCCGGAATGAGCTCCCTATGAGCTCAGTGGCGTAATCGACCGTCGACCCGTTCAACATGGGTAACGACACAGCATCGATATACAGATTTGAAGGACGGATGTCAGGATGAGTAAGGTGGCTCGGTGGCGGGTGAGCTTCGAGGAACGGAGAACGTAAGGAAGACAACGCACTAGTCGTCTGGAGCACGTTCATGCGCGAGTCCCATTTTGTACTGGTATCCGTGGCAACCTCCCGACTCGATGGATATGCGTAGGGCGACATCGGAATTTCCCTCGCGTGTCGATATTCGCTGCAATTGCTAGCAGGATTTCGTCAGACAAGTTCCCTGTATGCTGAAAGGAAGGTACCTCGGCGGCACGGTCTGTGAGAACAACATTGACTTGGTTTGTAGTCATTAGATCAACGTCGAGTTCTTGCGTTTCCAGATCATTAGTGGTCGGTGAGCGAAGGAGCACACTGCGCGTCTTAAGGATTTCGGGCGGGTGGGGAGTTGAGGCGAGGGAGATGAAGCGTGAATGGAGGGCATATGTTGGAAAAGAAAAGGCAATGCGACGACATTGAAGCTGTCGCGGGAGTGCAGCGAGACGATATCGCATGCTCGTCATCATCAAGAAGACCAGTGTGCTGCTGACAAAGCACACCCAGTCAAGCTTACACCGCGAGAAAAAAAACAGAAAGACCAACCTCAACGATGCCATCGACGGTCTCGTTCACCGTCCGTCGACCGACGCCCGTATCTCGGCCATCTTCATCTGGACCCGAGTCGGACGGGTCATTTAAAGTACCAGCTCTTCCGCGCCATCTAGCAAGCGCAAGCAGCTCCGCCACAGGAAGTCCACTTGCGGGTTCACCGCGCACGTCTGGCCCTCGAGATGACTCGGACGATGACGGAGAGACCGGCATCGTGTTTGCAAACGGCTCCGGCGCAGACGACGATGGTCACCATACCGATTCGAGCGACGAGGGTCGCTTCCTCGGCAGCTCCAAACAACACGGTGGACAGCGGTGCGTCCTTCGCGCTCGATCGTCGTGTATCATTGAAGTCGACTCACAGAAGCTGTCGCATATGACATGCTATTCTAGTTTTCACCAGAAAAAGAAGCAAGGATCCACGCCAGAGGAGCCCCTCGTCATCCCCTCAAAACCTAACCCTGATTGGCGTGAGGCAGCGCGAAAACGTCGCGCAGCTTGCTCTCGCACACAACCATATACCTCCCGCGCCACGCCTTCGTTTGTTCCAGACTCTGCTCGGGCGACAACTGGCGCAGATGGCAGTGTCGGTGGTCTAGGAACAAAAGACTCCATCAACTCGGGGCCTCAGCTCTCTGGGCTTCAGCTGAAGAAAAAAGTCAAAGTAGAAGTTGAGGACGACGACAATGCGGAGATGGAAGTGGTGTCTGCAGAAGCGACAGTGGAGGTCGTCGAAGAAACAGAGGATCAAAAGGCACTCCGAGCCATTCTAGCTGGTGAAGACGGCTCTGCGCCTGTTGTTGACATCATCCCAGTGCCTCCCCTCTCGGAAGCGGATGCATTGAAACAGGACGTGGAAGACCTACCTGAGGTTGCTTCCGCAGAAGACTATGAACGTGTCCCCATCGCGGACTTTGGTGCTGCCATGCTTCGCGGAATGGGCTGGAGCGATGGGGCTGTCGCTTCCAAGGGTGACAAGAGGCGGAAGAATGGTCTCACGGGGCTGTATCTACCACAAGCGCGACCCGCCCTCCTGGGCATTGGTGCCAAAGAGCAGGAGCCAGATGACGACGGAAGCGGGAAGAAGAAACGAAAGGGTCCGGACATGCGTTATATCCCCGTCGCCAGAACAGAAAGCGGGAGAGGCGAGACTGGGTCAAGTAGATCAGGCACAGTTTCGAGGCGAGGTTCACCGACACGGCGGGAGAGAGAAGATCGTGGGTCTGATCGGGAACAAAGTGCATATGATAATCGGGATGACGAAGGCAGGCGAAGGACGAGGGACTACGACGATAGATCCGTCAGTGACCGAAAGACCCGTCGGGATAGAGACAGGGACAGGGACGCTTATCGAGATAAAGAAGGGAGAGGGAAAGGAAGAGAATATGATCGACGAGATCGCGCGGACGAGCGCGACAAACGAGACCGTCGAGGTGATCGTTGACAGCAATAACGCTTTCGATGAACCCTCGGACAGATTTTATGTTCATCTGTCCCTCAGGTCGCAGGCATCTATCTTGTACACTGTTCAACACACCTCATTTCCACATCAACATCGTTGCGACTTGCCGCCGCCAGGGATGTTTTCTCTCCCAGGAAGGGGATATGGATGTACGTACACCGCAGCCAATCACTCGCTACTAGTAGTGCTACATCAGGGACCTATTTTATGAGTAGACTCGAGGCTGAAGGAGTCGGGTTCGAGGTGTTGTGGTGTTTGTGCTTGGAGCTTGACTGCATTGATGGCCAGCATTCCATGAGCGCATGCATCCCTGAGTGTCCCTGAAGCTTAGAAATCGGGATACCTGAGCGGTCTGATAAGCGAGACTGGCTGGAAGAGATCGGACTATGTGGGCAAGTTGACTCGTCGGAACTATCACACGCGCCTTCAAATCGACACCACCCTCTTCCAATACATCCTTGACAAACACGCTTACGTCGTTGCAATGCCATTACTCTCATTTGACTTTTCACCAACAAGACCAAGCCCCCACAGCTTTGACGAGGATCCAGACGAGCCACCGAAAAAATGGTTTCACTACCTCCCTCTCTGTAGTAAGTCTTGGTTCTCCGTCAAGATCCTCCAGCCAACTCATTTCGGTAGTGTTGATCCTGTTGATGGTCGCTTTCCATCCGTCTTGGCTGCTTGTTCTGGTCAATCATTTCCTTCGCACACTGCATTCCCCTGCAACCTTTCTCCTTCATCTGTTTGTTTCGTATAGCCTCACATTCCTTGCATTCTCCTCTCTCATCATTTGCGTGGCTCGTGATCCCGGGCCAGTTACTCTTCCAAAAGGTGCCTCAGAACGCGGAAGCGAGCATACCTCCGGAGACGATCTTGGTCTGCACGAGGCCCTTATGGCTGCTCCAGACTTTGATGACTTTAGCCCCCTCAAATGGTGTCGCAAATGCTGGGCACCCAAGCCGGAACGTACACACCATTGTGGTTTGTGTGGGCGCTGTGTCCTGAAACTGGGTGAGTCGGGGCTATTCCTGCCCATGTCATCAACCAGACCTGATGAACTAGATCATCACTGTCCATGGCTGGGAGGCAAATGCGTGGTAAGGAGCTCGACATGCACTTGCTCAATCTCACCGTCTTTCCAGGGCCATAGAACATATCCTGCGTTTTTTCACTTTATATCGTGTATCACCTTACTCGCAACCTACTTCTGCATCGTCTCCACACGCGCATTCTGGTGGTCACTCTACAATCCAACTCGGGTGCTGGTGAGCAAGCATAGTCAAGGTTTGCCGTGCATTGACTCGTCGACCAGGATGATACCACGCCTATTCATGAACTGTTACTGTCCGCCGCTGGCTTGATTTTTGCCATCGTCGTTGGCTCCTTCACAATATACCACATGTACCTCATCTCGTAAGTGCGCTGCTCTCCTCGCAGGCGTGCAATGTTTACGCACAGCCAGCACGAATCAAACGACCCTAGAAAATATCACGCCCTTCTTGATCCTTCGACATTTGCCCCCATTCCCCTTGTCACCAGGCCTCTCGTCTCCTCCTTTGGAGCACGAACTTTCGTACAACCAACGATGTCTCGTAAAGGATGCGCATCGTTCCGTCAAGCTGTACGATCTCGGATGGCGGAAAAATTGGGCACAAGTATTCGGGTGGACCAAGCCATATGGCTGGGTGTGGCGCTTCATGTACGGTGGTGCTAGGTGAGTCAATGTGTGAGTTCCAACTACGGCTTGAGCTGAGGAGGCTGCAATTTGTAGCAAAGGCGATGGGCGGGTCTTTCCGCGTAACTCTCGCGCTGAAGATATGCTGGCGAAACTCGCAGGACACCTCGCGGAAGTCGACAAGGATGTATGAACGACAAGGTACTTACCTATCTATTTATCAAACCTCCACTTGTTTTTATATGGTCATCATTCGTTCGTTCTGTGTTGTATACTATGTCTTGGCTCGTTTAGCCAATAATGATTATACCACAAACCCTCCATCGCGACTGAGCATGTATTACTCGCACCTTGAGGGTGTTGGGGGCGACCAACACGCTTTTGCAAGGCACACCATTTACGCCTGGTGCTCAGGTCACGTTGGAGGATAGACTCAAAGGGGTAGTGTACTTGTGTAGCTACGGAAAGCTGCGTTTGTGTACGCCCAACCCCTACTTTGCATGACGAGTGGGTAGAGCAATGACAGTTTCATTGATCAGCGAGCTCTGCATTACACACCACAAAGAAAAATATAAGATGATTCTCATGATCTCTGAAATAGCATGTCTATATAAGTCTCCCGAGCGAAAGATGGGTTATGGATGGAACAATGTGCAATGACCATGTCAATAATTTCTTTTTTTCGACTATTGGGGGGCCAGATTCGATCATTTAACCATGAATCACAGGGATATACTGTAAGATGCCGTTCTCTACCCCACGGCTATCTCTAATCAGAAGATTGTGTATTAGGGGACCCAGGATCAGAACGTACGAAAAAGACTTCGCTCCGAGCGGCGGTAACATCGTAGGTGGCGTTGACGCGTTGGTCGCAATGCGCCGTGTTTGCCGTAACGGAGTCTCAATGGCGTGACATTGTGTGACCAGAGTTGTTATTACCCTACCTATTCACACTTATCGCATCAGGATCATTCCGTAGAGCAAAAAGGTGGCGAATTGACTGTGGTACAACATGAATACTGATATGCCTGTCATATCTGTTTCCATGATAGTGGTGCACTCGTGGACTTTTTTCGGGTTTGCCCCGTCGGAACAACTGATAGGGATATGGGTTCAGACTTGCCAATGAGCACCTTCCTGCTGACCTTGCCAAACCCCCACCGTAGATGCCATGATACCTAGAAACTCCTCAGGTTCGCACACGACTGTTTGTAAACCATTTCCCTGAGCGTAGGTCTCCGTTATATTTTCTGGAACCGGAGAGAAATATTCCAGAGCGTCTCCACAACTGGGGAGTCAGAATTGGAGATGTCGGAGAGTCGAGACGTCATTGAATAAGAAAAGGATGGAACCGTTTATCCCGCGAATGCCTCATTGCGACGCGAACCACCAGGGTATCCTGTACCCTTCTTCGCCTCTGTCTTTGACGATCACTACCATTCGAGGATCTGGGAGAGGGCTCCGGCTGCGGCGCCGAGAGAATTCGGCAGCAGTAGATAAAACGGGTGTATTTGAGCCGAGAGGGGCTCTCACAGCAAGCCGTTTTATGTACGAGGTGCGGAGGAGTGAGTAGAAGTATGCGTATTCTCGGGTGGGGGGTTCAATGAAGAGTTGGGATGGAGCGATATACGACGCACACATCGAAAATGTGTTGAACATCGTCGCTACAAATCCACGGTACCGCCCCGAGATGCCTTCGTGCTTCAGGATTTCCAGCAAGACAGACAACATTGTCAACTCCTCTTTGCGTTTACCCTTCGTGGCCGACGGCATGGCTTGTATCCGTATGTTAGCACTGCGACAATGTGGTAAGTGTTTTCAGGTGCAGAGGCTACGACGGTCCAACATACACATCGAAGAGGTGTACGACACTATGGGGTCAGTGTAGGGTTGCTCACGGGTAACACCGCGGGTCGGCGAACAGACACCGTACCCGTACCCGCCAACACCGTACCCGTGACGGGTACGGGTTGACACCGACCCGTAATACCCGCGGTGTGGTAGACTCAACCTACAAGTTCATGAAAGTCAAGATACATTCGACAACCAAGAGTTATCAGAACCAACGTAGCTAATATTAGTGGTAGTTACTCGGATATTATAGACTTCCTCTTTTTCTGCTGCCGGATGACTGCAATAAGATCATTTGAGGACACCAGGTCACGCCGCATCCATGACCCAAGACACAAGAATGCTCGGGTGGACTGCGCTGACAACTTGTTGCAGGTGAAATGCAACAACTGGCAGCCCTGTGAGAACACCCGCTCAACAGTGGTGGATGTTGCTAGATGAATGAGACGGCCAAAGGTAATGAGCCATAGTCGCCACTAGAAAAAGAACAACAGACTCACCGGGGGCACTGAGATAGTCAAGAGCCATGTGATGAAGCTCTGGATATCTCTGCTTATTCGCGTACCACCACTTCAGGGGATCTTGGACAACTTCAATTGATTCTCGCAAGTACTCATTGAGTTCATCCCTTTGAACCGCAGCCTTTGCAAGTGAGATATTTCCAAAGTCCTCGACAGTATTATGGCGTTCCAGCTAAAGGGTTGATCAGTGAAGTGATGTTCAAGTCATTCAGTAAATATACTTGGTTCTTTTTTTCTTCAAAGACAGCTGGCACAGCAACTGGTGCAAACTGATTCTTGTAGCGGTCTAACCATTCTTCACGAACTATATTTTCGGCCGTGTCAATCCACTCATCCTCCCAATGCCGTGCTCGGAAGTATTCGAGCTTCAACCCTGGATGGAGTACTTGATTAAAAGCACAAATAGGTTTCAATAGATACGTATTCAGACATCAAATGAAATGTACCCATGGCAATCCTGTACACATTGGAGTCGTCTGTAACTTTCCAATAATGTTCTATTGCTCATTCTTTCAGTGTTTACAAGTTGTCAATAGTCATCATGTGCGAGGCAATCCGTGATGCCAGTAGTTGGATTCTCAAGTGGGTCAACACCCTCGAAAGATGGCGAGAAGCAGAATGTATTGGAATTGCATTGGTGGCGCAATGTCTATCATTAAAGAATGACCGGGTCACTCGGCCTTAACGTCAGGTCCAAACCAATCGGAGGCATCATACCCGTGAAAACCCGTACACCGCGGGTACGGTGTGCGGTGTTGGCACGGGTTGACG
>JBBPTY010001020.1:0-11828 GCA_038094335.1 Tylopilus aff. striatulus | reverse complement strand
CGGACTTGGTAGCACGAACGCACTAAGCGGCCACAGCTCGCGGAGTTGGACGATCCAGCCCCGTCTTCCAAATCGAGAGAGAACGCGGGTCGAGGCCAGTCGAGGTTGGCAGCCCGTGCGATCTGCGGGGGGGGGAGGATCGTCCGCACCGCCGGGCGCGGCTTCGATGGGGGTGCTGGCTGTAGAAAAAGGGGGCACGATCCACCGGTGTTTGGCTGGTGAGTTCCCTTGGATCGTGAATGGGGCGGTCTTGAACGGGAGCATGGATGGGCCGGGAGGGGAGGTCGCTGTGATGCGTCGACGGGGGTTGCCACGGATGGGGCATTGGGGGGGTGTCGATTCCTTCCTGGTCGGATATGATCCTTGTCCTCGTGTTGCAGGCGTGAAATGGACGGTATCGGCTTCCATTCTATGGATGTGCGAGGGGTTGTGTGGCAGGTGCACGAACTTAGTCTCGTGATAGGAACACCGGCGAGGTAGCACGTCGCGTGAGTGGATGGCGAGTGCTAGTGAGAGCCGATAATCTGAGTAGAAGGACACTTTGGAGTAAGCTCGTCTTCGAAACGGTGGTGCGAGCTTGAAACGGGAACGAGGCGAATGGGTCCCTCTGAAAAAAAAAGACGGGTGCTCGCGACGGTCAGAGACAGAGGCACCCCGTCGTTGGTACCGTCGAATTAAGTTGAGAAAAGTAAGACATAGTATTGGTCCAAAACAGAAAATGACTGTAGAGAGCCAATCACTCGTCATCTGTTTCCAACCTCCGACGCTAATCATGTCGAGCCGGCAGGTGGGAAGCCAGAAAAAGTCCTCGCATCCTATCGCCCGCGGATTTCTCTGCCTGAAGCATCTTCAGCAAAGACTCCAAGGCAGCGATAAAGACCAAGGCGAACTCGACACCGCCTCTGGTGAGACAGCCATTCAAGTTTTGCCGAACTCAATTCAAAGGATCAAGTAATTGAATTGCAGGGCAGCGCAGCTTTGCCGCAAGTTTCGCTAGTCAAGCCTTTTACTGCAACAAGTACTTCGTGGAAGGACATATCCTCTGTAGGTGAACGATGAATCAGTACTCTTGTCGACAGACCTTACACCCTTCTACACAAAGAGGAGTGGCTGACCTCACTGGATTTATATTACCTGAGGTAATGCTCCAATGGTGCCTTGGAACCTCAGCGTCACGCCATGCAAGCGTTTAGGTAAAGTACCTTTTTTTCAATAAAAAAAGATGAGCACAGACACTGAAATCCATTGAAGGACGCTAACCTCGAACTGCTAGACAACGCTCTTCAGCTAGTCCCACAACTCATCCCGTACCAACCACGGTTAATTAGGTAGGCATCTCGTCCACCATGTGGAGAGGAGGGTGCGACTACAGCACACCCATCAAAGGACGCTGGTCTGGCAATGCGGGCATCCACGTCGCATGGTCTGAGGCGTCTTCCATTCCCATGGTATGTACTGGGGACTTGAGCCAGGAAACAAGTGGCATATGTCTGCAGTACAAATGGGAAGGAAGTACCTCTGACCATGCAGCAGCAAGTATATGCATTCCAGAGAGAGAACGCAGCGTCCCTAGGGCCCCCATGCCAGCACATAAATGTGTGCGACGTCCGCTGCCCATAGCCCCAGCGACGTGAACATGGATGAGGGTGCGCACCGGGCAGGGCGTCTTATGACGGTGGCGACCGACTGCCATCGAGCAAGATCGTGGCCTGTCCCCTGGAGCGTATCGGTGAAGCCCAGAAAGAGGATGCTCGGGAGGTTTTGGTTGCTCAAGCTGGCCGTCCGATGGTGTTTTATAGCCTCGCGGCCCGGTGCCATTCGGCCACAAACCGAGGTCATTGGTGCCATGAGGACGTCCTGGAACATGTTAGCGGATGTTTATCGACTTCGCGATCGCGATGGCAGACCAGTTTACTGGTGAGGCACCCTATCGAGGGACCGCCTGGACCGTTTATTCATTCCTGGAAAATTATTTTTCTTTTTCAGACGTGACGTGCAAGCTTTATTGCCTCTATCTGAGTTTTCAGATGACTTTCGGACTTTCATATGTCGGTGGTTGCATGCTCTCCTTTCTCCGAAAACGCCACCTTTCCACACGGAGAAAAACTTCTCTTCCTATTTCAAGGCGTTTTTCGTTTGACGAGATGAGATCAAGTCACTCCAGACAGATGGACGAGGTACGACGCTTCAACCACCGGCCTCATGAACTGCATCATGTGGTCAAACATCACCGAGTAGGTATGGATCCTCCCTTGCGCCACCGCCCTGTTTTCACGCAGCCCCTGGCTTTCCAGAGTTGACCCCCCGCGGGCCCTTGACCACATCGGACATCTGCCACGATTTTATGTGCGCTTTGCTATTTTCTGACGTCCCCATCCACTGTTCACCCAAACAGCCGATCCAATATACCTTCCGCTTCGTAACCGCTACGCACGCCGGGTGTCAGCTCACCGCAGTAAAATCCCATCCCACCTCGAAATGCATACACGGACGACCGGTGGTGTTGCCGGCAATTCTGGATATGTATTTTCTACTGCGCTCCCATTCATACACATTAACATCGGATGTGGACCATGGTAGCTCCCCGACGGTGACCGGCGAGTGATCTTTTCAAATCTGTACGCCCTCCCTCCCTTGAACGTCGGAGTGCACTTCCAGAAACAACAACGTTACCGTTTTGGAAGGGGGTTTATCGTGCGCAGGCGGGTCCTTCTAGGCTTCTCTTTGAGGGGGGGGGACGCAACGATCATGTTCGCTGATCGCAATTCATAAGCCAGAAAGGGCCAGGTGCGTGATACCAATGCAGCCACAGTCGAGCTGGCCCGCAGCGCGTACGCCCACAAGACGGTGGGTGCCTTCCCGAGTTCCGAGCACGAGGGCAGAGCGGTACGATATACGTGCGAGAAACTACCCTCTCTCCCTCCTCGCCGTCTTACAGTAACGACTGTTTCGTATGTGTGTTGCATCCAACTAACTTGAATGTCCGCTTGCTTTCTGTCTCTTTCTTTCGTTATTTAATTCATCCCACTAATTCGGCGCATGCAAATATAAATACGTTTCTGCCTTTTTTTTTTTCTTCTCGTTCTTCTTGGGCCGTCGGATTCGTATTACAATTACAATCACCTGTCAGAATTTTTTTTCGACTGCCACCACCATGTCATGTCAGTGGGTCTGCACTAGATCCACCGGTCGGTGGCCCAAATGGAACTTCTTTGGAAGGGCCACTGCGCGTTTTTGTGAAATGAATATATTTGGTCGCGCTGGAGATCTACTACGGCTTCGCGAGGTGACGAGGTCTGCTCGCCCCCTGACCGTCGAGTTGCGAGCTTGGCAAGGGTGCTATGTACTCTGTCCATGTGCCCATGGTTGGATCTCGCACACCGTCCCTTTGGCCGGTTGGCGTGGGTGTCGCGCAAGTCGAGCTTTGCTGGATCGCCATCTAAAGACTTTAGCGTGCACGTGCATGCAAGGTCGTTTGTGTCAGGGTCCAGCATGCAGTGCATCCGCACGGCCAGCACACTTTCAGACGATGCAGGGTCCTGGACAGTCATCACAAAGCAACGCCATATCTAATTTGATATATGGAGCACCACAAGTGCGAATGCTACCAACTACCTGCGTGTGATAGCTGGCCTCTGCCTCACCCTCTTGACCGAGGACCGCGGGGCAGGGGGTGATCCGTCCCGTTTTACTTGATCTCCAGCAGTTTGACCTCTGATAACGGATGACCCATCAGTCATATCAGGTCTGACCGGCTCATCGGCTGCGACGCACCGAATTTTAATGTAGAACCCGGAGGAATGTCTGCGTTTCTCTTGTTACCGTAACCCATCGATGGTGGGACCGTGACCTCGCGTTCTCCTCCGACTTGCATTCCTGCGATCCCAACGTCCCAACCTAGTGCCAGTTAGCACACCAAGCTTTTACACGACATAATCTATCCTACCTTTGATAACATCGCCTTGTCCAAGCGTGAAGTAGAACTAGATACCATTATGAGTGAGTCAACGCGCCTGTTGAGATGCACTCACGGGTTTGCCTTTGGTGTTCTTATCGAACACTTTGCCATCGAGGAGCTTGCCGATATATCGCATTCCCACCTTGTCGCCTTTCTTCACTTGCTTGCCCGTACCAACTTTGACATCCTGGACCTTGACTCCCCCATCGAGGGTATGCTCGGCCTTCTTCTCCCCCTTCTCCTTCTTTTCGCCCTTCTCTGTCTTGTCTTTCTTTTTCTTCTCTTTGTCTTTTTCCTTTTCCTTTCCCTTCTCTTCTGGCTTCTTCTCCTCTACTTTCTTCTCGGGTACAGGGGGAGGAACAGCATTGCCGTCAGCGGCCTTGAGTTTTTTTGCCAACTTTTTCTTCTGAGACTTGGACAACTTTGCGTCGGACTCTTCGACATCCATGGTGTCATCGCGTGGACGCTTGAGGGCTTTAGGCGCCTCTTCCTCGTCTTTGATTTCTTCGAAGCGACTACAAGGACTCGTCAATTTCATGAAACATGAATTGGATGACCCTACTTACGCAGCGTCTTCATCGTCGTCACCGTCTAGCGCGGCCTCATCGTCGTCGACTTCTATCTCGACGTCCGAGCTAACGTCATCCAGGTCGTAGGCTTCATCTTCATCGTCATCATCTTCAAGGTCCGATCCAAATGGTGGTTGGTCGACTGGGGTCTGGTCTAAAAACGAAACACCGTCAGAGCGCAGAGAAAAGTATCCAGCGCCACATACCAATGTAGTTGCCGTACACATGGGTTGTGCTACGAAACGATGCGCGTCAGGGTCATGTTTGTACGCAAAGTAGAGGATCAGGTTACTTTTTGCCGACGACCTCGATGATGTACTCCATGTCCTGCTCGAGGATGATATCACAGGCAGCCTGCTCAATCTGAGAAACTCGTCAGACGCGTCCCAAGACGTGTCGGCACAAGGTAAAAGCGCGTACTTTGCCTGGTGTGAGGGAGCACAGGACGGTGGTGACAGCGGCGACCTTGGGCTCGTTGTCGTCGCCCTCTTCCTCCTCATCGTCATCCTCATTGTCGAGGGCGGCGAGACTCTCGTACGTGAGCTTGATGGTCGTTCTGCCCGTGTCATCTTCAAGCTCGTCGGACAATGCCGCATTTTTTATTTGGAGGTCTCCCTGAGGGACAACGACCTGTGGTTTGCCCGGCGTGAGCACGATGCTCCTGCGTAGCTCGTCAGCACTGCTCGTCGAGATAAACACGAACGCGTACCAAGGCGCAATAGCGACAACCATTGGACACTTTTTTTTTGTCAACGAACAAAAAAGCAAGAGAAATAAAAGGGAACGAAACGCCGAGTTTCAAACTCCGCCCACTCGTCGTTCGTAGCGATAATAATATGGTCAGTGTCGATGGTTATTTCTCGCTGGAAAGCGGACACTGACGCGTTCGCCCCAGTCAAACGTACTCAGACCATATCTCGCCGCGGTCAGGTCATCGCTCACCGCTGCACTCACCCTCGAAAACTTTTCGTCCCAGGTAATGTACTCCGCATCGCCGCCTGATCCCTCGCCCACGCGCCTCGCAGGTCGTCGAGCGACACAACAAGCCAGAGGTCGAGGCTCGGTACGTACGTCTCCCCGACGACCGCAGCCCTCGCGATCTCAACGCCCACACAGCGGATCGAAAGAAGTCCTCCTTAACCCCCTCACCATATCACGCAATGAAAACGAGCGCGTGCTGATCGAGCCCTCGGTCAACTCGATACGGATGAGCATCAAGATCAAACAGGCGGATGAAATAGAACGCATTCTGTGCCACAAATTCACGCGCTTCATGATGCAGCGCGCAGAGAGCTTCGTCGTGCTGCGGAGGAAACCCGTCCCTGTGCGTCTCTTTGATCGAGACGTGACGAGATCGGAGAAGTGCTGATGGTCCTACAAGGGGTATGACATCTCGTTCTTGATCACCAACGTTCATTCCGAAACGATGCTCAAGCATAAAGTCGTCGATTTCATCATCCAGTGAGTGATCTCCATCTCCATCGTACCTCGGATATGACGTCCCCCCGACCCAGCTTCATGGAAGAGGTGGACAGAGAAATAAGCGAGATGAAACTTAGCCTCAATGCTCGAGCCCGTATAGTCGCAGAGTCTTACTTGACTGCGGTAAGTCGAATTACCTGCCATCGCGAGCTGGGAGTCTGATCCCGTTGGGTAGTTCAACTCATGAGTAGATTCTTTACCTTATCATATGCACTCTAGAAGCGTGACGCTGCGAGTTGTACCATGATGGGCCCAGGTTCTCAGTGCCGGGAATTGGATTCCAGTAGACGACCTCTTTAAGAGGTCGTCTATACTGAAAGACTATACAACTGCAATGTGCTACAACTGCGAGGATGACGTAGAATACCATGCATCGTATGAACAGCGTCTAATGTATGCGCGGTGTTGGTCCATATGCCGAGAAGTTGTGGTACTGGTACAGGGAATCATGCGAATGCTGGTGATGATATGGGGTCACAAGTGAAAAAAGGTGCGACCGGCGTGGAAGTAGGAGTAAAAAAAGATGGATGGACAATACCAATGCGGGTGATGGAACAAAGGGCGACACTCACGCACCACGCACACTTCCTCCAAGGTTATCAAAAAACAAATCCTTGAGCCTTCCCCAGATCCGGTTCTCAACATTTGGTGAACATTGGACCATTTCTCTTTCCCTCCGTTCAGATTCGGCCAGCCGTTGACGCAAGTCCCAGCTTTCGCCCCGCGATATGTCCAACTGAATGGTCATCTCCCGAGAACGGGACTCCAATGCATGCACCTTGCCCTCGGCCCGTGCCAAGCGATCACTCGACACCCTGAGCATCTCCTGCACCTTCTTGTGCGCGGTCCGCGCTGCACTCAATTCCTTTTCCAAATCTTTGACGCGTATCTCTGCCTTGGGCAGTGCACCACTCGCTAGTGGTGAATGACTGTTTGAATCAGGCAACGAGGACGACGAGCGATGTCTCCCGCCAGAAAAATCGAGGCCGAGAGCGTTCTTGGGTTGATTCGGACGCACTGCCCCAGAAATGATGGCATCGTTCACTGTCCCATACACTGCACGAAAAAGATCGTGTGCTGTCGTGGCATGGCTAGCGCTCTCTGGATCGTCGGGACGCTCTCGGCTGATATCCAATTCACACGCTGCCAGCAGCAACATTGCTGGTCGCATGGCCGCGTTTCTGAACGCAAGCCCCGGGCATTCTATCGATTTGGGTGAACCCGGAGCAACCAAAGTCACAGTAGAAGTCGCCGACACAGGAACGGGAACAGCTGTGGACACCGTTCTCAAACTAAAAAAGGGTCCGGGGACATGCATGGGGCGTACCGTCGTCGTTTCCTTTCTCGACATCGGAAAGATTATCCAGGTTATCAAGCAAAGATCTAATCACGGCGCATGCGGCACTGGAGCGGCCCGTACGCCGATAGTGTGCACCGACCAGGATATATGCGCTTGGTTCGCTTTTAGTGAGATTGAGCAGGGCGATTGTGCCCTTTGGGTCGTCGGAGAGCGCGGATAGATCATAATTGAAAGGGTGCCCTTTATAAACAAGGTTGACTTGGTGACCACCCCCGTTCGGACATGCAGCCTTGTTGGTATTGCCTGTGGATAATGGCGGGGGGCGAAGAGGGGTAGTATTATGACTGGACGACGCCCGAATTTGAGGTGCGCTGGAAGGCTTGTCTGGCAGTTCAATGCTGCGCAAGAACGCGGTGACCGAGCCGGGGGGTGGGGACTCTGATTTTCTTTGGCCAGTGGTCAGAGGGAGTCGAAGCAACGACGACGGTGGGGCCGGTAGATCCGCATATATGCCGAGGGCACTTGCTTGTAGTGGCCGTTCGCGCGAGGACCCGTCCGAGCTGGAATAGGTATGAGAGGCACGACGTCCCTCATTTCTGCGACGGTCGTTGTCGGCAGAAGAGTCCAATACTGCGCGCGAGGGCTGGTCGTCACGGCATGAGCCGTGTATTCGGTCTGAGAGCGAAGCCATCTCGCGGCCGTGGCCCGAAAGCGGTGGATGGGAGGGGCCGTACGGCCGACGTACTCCGCGGGGTGGAGAGGCATTGCCCAACGTCTTGCGTTTCTTGTAGGGGACGGATCTGGAGGAGAGAGGAGGACGAGGGGCGTCCTTCATGCTGGCGAGGAGGAGAAGCGGGTGAGTCTGTGGCTGACTGGCTGGGTTTCAGTCTGACACGTCAACAAGACTCAAAGTCGATCCGACCGTCGCGGCTCCATCATTGAATCTCATCTTTGGAAGGCCTCGTTGGTCGTGTCGCACGGCGTTCTCAGAATCCCTCGTCAATGAAACACTTGCACTGATTAACCTCGATCAGGGTCCACGGCAGGAGCAAAAAAAAACCTGCCTGTCGGCTATCAGAATGTCCCTGGACACCTTTGTCTCTATATGCGTTCGGCGCAGGCACAAAGAAATGCATCCTCTTCATGTGATTTGTCCTTGGGCGGATGTCCCATAACCCCTCGGCATCAGTATGCTCTCAAAGGGTCTCATTCAGACAAGCTGGTGCCATAGCGATCGAGCCACAGGTAGTTTAGGTTTGTGTATGACATGTACCGCATCAGCAACCATCATCTCGATGTGCACGTATCTCCGGATGAACTCAATTGAATTGACCAGCACTGGTACTGATCGGTCAGAGCAGCTCTTCTTTGGATATTCTCTGGTGGGAGATAAGGCCTTAAGGAACCACGACGGACAAACCATTGCTGAATGCACATGTTACACGGACGCCTCAGCTCCACGATAGCACAGTGTTTGGGGTTGACTCATCGGGATAGACACTACCGCAAACGAAGACGACACGCATTCGCCTCACGCAAACACTGCCGTCCCGTCGCTGTGGATAGGTGTCCACTTGTTGCGTTGTATGCATCCCCATTGGAGAGGATGGCCGTGGTGATCGTTGGGGGGTTGTTCCAGTTATGGACGACTCTGTACACTCATTCTCACCACGATGTCCTTTTCGGTCCTTGAGCCGACTCGATTGATACATGGCCCATGACGAGGTCGTCGAGTTTCAGTGGTTCAAAGCGGGTCAAAACAAGTACAGCATATGGCAAGAAGTGGCAAACACAACATCGAGAGCAACAAGAAAACGAGAGCAGCATACCGGAATGCGATACAACAAAGTGCATCGTCTTGTTATAGTCTAGCCTCCAACTAGACGCTAGCATCACACAGCTTGGCGAGAGCCAAATCAGTGCGCCGGGGAAGCGCCTTCCTCGGGCCCGAGTGAGTGGGTTCACGAGCCTAAATATAGTCTACCGCCCCATCTCACGGCAGCGGCACATGCGACGAATCAAGGCCCAGCGGGAGCATCGTATGGTCCCTCAGAGCCGATCTATCCCAGGAAGACCTGCGCAACTATGTTGTCCCACTCAATTATCTCGCGCTCCCGTACATGGAGGGCCACTCACATGCTCGATCGCTTCTTGCGTAGACAAGATATTCATGTGGTCTGGTATGAACCCGCCGTTCTAATGAGGAACTCTAAGTTAATTCGTGATCCATCCTAAATCAACAGAGCTCACCAATGCGAGCTCGTCGAGGTTGCGGAACGCGTGCCGCATATCGAGTGGTAACTGTGTGGGCAGTATCAGCACATGGACCGTGGGCGAGAATGGTTTCGAAGCAGCGACGAACGGCGCCATCGCCTAGTCCATGATATCAATCAGAACGGCACCCACAGGATGACACGCATGACGTACCATTGCTGTGTTGATACCGAGTGTAATATCTGATCGCTTCGCACGGGCGTCTTTGCCCACTAAAACGAAGAACTCCCAAAAGCAATCGATGATGTACACCAAGTCTTGCTGTACCGTCTCTGCAAATATGGTCGGAACCGGGTGAATCTCGAGGGAGGTTTAGATTGCGTTCAGAAAATATAGTTGTGGAAACGCTCACCGGAGTCTCCGCATTTGTGACATCCACGCGCCAACAACGGGGCTCGGGCGGTACTACGTTGCTCCTCCACTTCCAGTAATACGCCTTGGCGTAGGATTCAGGATCACCAACTATCATCCAGAACATCTCGTCCTCCTTGTCGTTCTCACCCTCCACGAGCTCCTTTACAGACGTCCCCTTGGCCGCGATGTCCTGTGCATACCGGAGCGCCGCAGTCCGCTCTGCGGCCACCGAGCCACAGCCATGCCACACGTAAATATTATCCAGGATAGTGATACAGTAGCTGTACCCAGAACACAGGTTCTTGATGCTCTGTGTGCGGACGATATCAAGGAGACTGTCATAAGTGCTACAAAAGAGGACGAACCAAATCCATCTCATAGATCAAGGTGTGACCGTCGACTGATCGCACGACATGCATCGCAGTGTTTTCAGAGGACCAGTGGGCCCTTGTGCCCTGGAGAATCCGTCAACCCAACGAGACCCCTGAGTCACATTCTGCTTTACCTGACGTATCGCGAGTTGCCCTCCGAGAACGTGAACTAATTCCGCAGGTTCGCGCTGTTGGTCAACCATGTCCTACAGAGAGTGAATCTCCACGTCACGATAACCACGACAAAAAATACACACCGCCGAAGTACCATACTGTCTCGCGATCTCGCCCACCTTTTTCTCCTCTTTCTCCCCAAAGCGACACTTGCTCCCGCTCCAACACCACACCTTGCTTGCCACGAGCCCGCTCTCGCGCGACTTGGCTCGATGCACGATCACGAGGACCTCGCCATCATAAAACACGCCCGTGTCGCGCTGGACCGGGACGGCGTTCGCGTGAACGACGGACATGACCCCGACCTCGACTGTGCGCAGGTCTGGGTTCGGCACGTGCCCAGCGGCTGGGCGCTCTGCCTGTAGCAGCATCACCACATCCACGCGTGGCAACGGCGTATCGACATGCTCTGTGCACCCCCACGTCAGCGCTGCACACTCCATACCACAGTCCCGATTTTGCTTACCGATGTGCACTTTGGCGGACGAGGAAGTCGAGGGTGTGTCCTGGCGCGCTGCGGCGCTTGTAGTGTTGACGCGCAAACTGCCCCGGGAACTATCGCCCTCCAGCGCCGCCCCACGCCGCGCCATGGTGTTCACCGGAGACGCCACCGGCGTGCGCACCTCTGCCAACGGGGGCATCGTGATCGCCGAATACCGCTCATGGCTCGCCTTGCGTCTCTCTACCGCCAACCCCGCGCTCGGCACCTGGCGCGCCAGCCCAGTGGCAGCGCCTGCTGAGGCCGCGTCTAGTTCTTTTGGGTTCTCCCTACCCTTGTCGTCCTCCTGCGGCGGCGGCGGTTGCTGCTGAGCAGCCTCATTCAGCGCCTGCGCGACGTCCATCACCAGCGCGCGGTTGCCCGTGCTTGGGATCCGCGCATGACGCGTTGGAGACGGCGACACCGTCCGGCGCTCCCTGTCCTTCGACATCGACATCAACTTCGCGCCCTTGTCTCCAAGGCTGGCGAGACCGGGGAGGGCCTGCCGTCCGACCATACCAGCAGTCCCTGCCGGCTTGCTACCCCTGTTCGCCGCCACCGCCGTCACCGATGACGACGACATCGGTTTGACGCCAATCGGCGTCGACTCCGTCCAGCGGTTGGTGACCCTCACGCTCCCTGAGGGACCCGTCCTCGCAGGAGGCGCCACGTCATCTTGGGTGCTCGCCGGGTCAGAGGAAATAGGTATGCCCAGCTCGGGTGTCCCAGTGCCTATGGCAGCAAGGTGGCTCGATGGTACTGCCAGCACAGATCCATCTCCGGATCTTGTCTCCTCCGAGACCCTCGCTTTACGCGGCTTCTTCGCCCTGTCCTTGGTAGGCTGTTTCGCAGCATCCGAAAAACAGGA
>JBBPTY010001019.1:0-11830 GCA_038094335.1 Tylopilus aff. striatulus | reverse complement strand
TACCAGTAGATTTTTGTATACGATAAAGGTTTGTGCCCAGTCCCTGGGTATCTTGATTGGGGGTAACTGACAGATGCTGCCAAAGGGTTGAGAGAGGTGGGATGAGATAAGGAAGAGTCATCTACCTGCTGCATGAAATTCATAATTTGCTTAATGTCGGCACTTTGTTGATGCTGGGTCATCGCGATGATTGATTGGGTATTCTTGATATCAGATAGGTAATGCAAGATCTCGGCTTGATCACGTTTGTTGTTTGCCTGAAACTCGGATTGCCAAGATGCTGTCTCTAACGCTGCCGTGATCTTGTACGATGAATCGGCCGAGTAGAAAGTCCTGTTATGAACAGGCGCACCTGGAGTTTGGTCAGGCTGTCGTCAATTTCCATATGACAGTCTTGAATAGCAGCCGCTAGTTCGGCCTGCTTGATGAAGGTCTCGAGCGAACCCTTCGAGCACCACTTATCCATACGATTGATAACGCTACGGAGCGTACTGGAGAGTTATCATCAGAATCGACGAATGGGCCGGTCGTGTAAAGAGCAGACTTCTGAACACCTGCTACTAATCTCTGCTGTTCTTGAGCGGAAGCGCCTTCGCCCGCTTTTTGGATTACGATCAAGAAGCTGAGGCAGCGGTCCTGCAGCTGACGCAAAGCATGTCTGACCACTGGTAAGATGTCGCAAGCAGATAGGGTGGAGATCAGCATACTTATTAGCGTGGGCCTGCTTAATCATGGCCAAGAGGGTGCTGAGGACGCCGATCGCTGGGGCAAGCCATGGGACTGGGGCGAATTGGGCGGTCACCTGAGCAGAGTCGAGGAAGAGAGAGGCAGCATATGGTAACACAGAGATGGCAGACATGGGTGGTCGAGGGAGAGAGAGGGAGGCATGATATCGACCGGTTCTTAAAGGCGGTTCCCCGTCCACAGGATGGTCAGCTCCCACGTGACGATGCGCCTCTCGTCCCTGCCCAGATTCAAGTCCCTCCTCGTACACGGCCAGTATCTCCCATCCGCACCAATCCATCTTGCCCTCTCAGTACCACCACCACACCACACCCTCTTCTTCACCCCATCTCGCGATGTACTCCTCCAGGCCCTACACAACGATCATTGGCTCGCCACCCGCTCTGGAACAGGCACGGTCGCGAGCATGAGCTCCAGGGTCACTATTTTGTGAGTAACTGCTGATTCCATCGCCACGCACCGTCTATCTAACCCTGTTCTTGACAAATTGCAGTTATCCCCCCGACCCCAAGCATCTTATCTCGCTCTTGGCCATGCTCCGCACGCACGATCCTGCTTCCCCAGTGGCGCCGAAAGTAACCCTTGATCGTGCACCCGCTCTCCTTGTATTGCACGAGCCTTCTTCGTATTTATTGTCTGAACAAGAAGAGTGAGTCGACGCGCGCTGTGCAGCTCCTCGCTTGATTGGATACCCACTTAAGATACACGGTATCCTCCTATCTCTTGCTCGTCATCCACGCGCTTGCAACCATCGAGTACCTGTCTTCGAAATCTGCGACGTATGTTACCTCTTTCTTCATCTAGATACTGTACCTACAGATGCAGTTCGCCACCTGCGAGTCTTGTCGTTTTCGACACTCGACTGGATCAGCTCAAACTCCCCGTACTGCGCACACCACTCAGCAGCGCTTTCGAGGAACGCGACGAGTCCGAGGACACTCCCAAGCCAGAGTCTGTCCTCTTTTTCACTGAAAAATATTTCGAGCTTTTGGGTACATTTCAATGTCAGTTGGATGTTCCGGATGGGTTCCATAACTCCCTGACTTGGCCTCGCATAGTACCTGAACGATTTGATGTGTACTCGCAAACTCCCACTCTTGCATTGCGACGCGCCGGGGACTTGGAGGGAGAGATTATTGAATGTATCAAACTATTGTAGTGTTGATTAGTGTTTGCACTTCTGTATTCTTGGCCACAACATGCCATCCGAATCTGAATCCGATGCTGGTGTAACAGGAGTCTTTTCCTTTGTTCTCAAGCCAGGCTCTTCTTTGCATCCCTCGTTTTTATTGGCAGTAGACTGCGCCTTCGTCCTTCTCTTTTTCGTCTTCGCCTGGTTAGCATACCTGACGAAAGGGAACATCCACTTTTTTATCCTCATGTTGATCGAGATTGCTCTCTGGGCAAGCGTGAAATGGTACGCTTTCTATTCCTTCTTGCAAACCTCACACCCAGAACGTCATAGGTTCGTGCAAGAGCTAAAAACACTACCCGTGTCCTCGGAGGACGCCGCGCAGAAGAAAGACCAATGACAACCAGCTTATTATGCGCTTTGCCATTCATCGGCGCACCTTGTCACTGCCTTCGTGCCAACGTTTTGTTTGCCTAACGCCCTCCTGTGCTAATAGGAATACTGGGAACATGTTAGCGCTGCGAATTTGGATGAGAGGCCCCACTCTACATTCTCTTTCCGTCCCGTCTAGACCTTCTCTAAACGACTGCGTTGCGTCGTTGCTAGTTCCCCCACCTCCTGCAGGTCCAAGCGCTGCAAAGTGCTGCGCCTGGTCAATGACTTCCGTGAGACGCCCGCGGAACGTCTGTACAGGGTTCGTCGTGAGCCAAGAGTATATATACGCACAGAACAATTCGTACCTGCGTTAAAACTGTTTCTAACTCCAGGCCCTGCTCTTCTGTCAATCTGTAAACTATCAGCACGATTTTCCCGATGAATCCATGCTGGTTCACCCACATATCTGCAATCATCTTTCCAAAGCCATACCATAGCCCGCCAGCCCCGACGAGTGATGAAAGCTTGACACTCCTGGGTTCTGCTTTGAGCGCGTTCCTAACTCTACTACCAAAAGCCATCGGTGTAGCCAAATCGGCCCAGTCGCTTTCACAGCTTGGGTGAATAAGCGATCGTCTATGATATAAATTGACTCACGAGTAGAGAAAAATATACGCTAACCACATCGGGAGGGCAATCTTGGTTAAAGCCTTGATCTGTGGGAGTTGCTAGCTGAGCGCGACGTGACGTGGATACAAGCATACATCCTTATCAGAACCTCCGCCGAGGTGACCCATGCCAGGAACATCGATCTTGAAGGTGCATTGGATTTTCTGCAAGGTGTAAAGTCAGTAGTCTATTAAGTTCAAAGGACCCACCTGGTTTTCTGCAAGGATCGCGTCGATTGAGAAATAATCGTAATCCATGGTGAGGGTCGGTGTAGCACTTTCAAGGACGCGTCCCACCCGACGCGTCGGTGGCGTGAAACTCTCTGCTTCCCAGTCAACAACATGCACACGATTAGACACCTTGCGTGGCTCGTTCGACGGCCAGTGCAGCCAGCATCACATATCACGTTTCGCTCCTTCTCACAAACACCGCGGACACACGCAAGAATTAAACGGCCGTCAGAGCTCGGCTCGAGCCTTGGCAGTTTCGACGAGGTAGCAAACCTTCCCGCAGTTCGGAAATTGTTGAGCAATCCAGAGGCCGTGAAAGCGCTGGAAGAAATCCAGCGGTTGATGCACGAAAAAGGTACGCATGGGCTGCAGTTCTGTCGTCGTATTCACTGCAGGCAAGTAGGTGTCGACCCAACAACGGGCCCGACGACGATGCAGTTGTTCCAGCTCTTGTCCAATGCGGATTTTCGCATGGCAGGTAAGAAACTCAAGGAGGAATTGGAGAAGGCTGGTGTTGATCTAGCAGACCAAGTGAGTCGGGAGGGTATAGTCGGTGAGGTTGAACGTTTTTACTCTGTCCACAGGAACTCTTGAGCGCGTGGAGGAGTCTGCAAAAGAAGGCGGGCGGTAGCTGATCCGCTGTCCAATGAGGTCGCTCGTTGGACACGCCATTTGGGCCTCACAATTATGTCCTGACGCAGAGTCTATTATACTACAGTCTCAGAGCGCTACCTAGTTTTGCAGTGATTGGTAGCCAGACACCTAATCACATTTGCTAATCACCACTACATTTGGTTTGCGTCATGGACGTCGGACAGTCATCTTCCTCAGCCGAGGCACCGGAACGTCCTTTGCCTGCTACTCATTTCTATTCGGTGGAGTATCCAGGTTATGTGCAGCACTCCTCAGTTCCCTTGGCAGTTCGTAACCTAGGTGGCTCCTCCGGACTCGATAACGCGTTCAAGCGCACCGCAGCAAGGAGCGAGGCCTTACTGGAACTAAACCTTCGCTATGGTAACCCATATGCACACCCGATACCAGGGGATGTCGTCGGGACAAGCAATATCTTGCTGAAGGTCAGAAAAAGGAAGCGACGACATGTAGGTGATGATGGTATCGTCGGAGAGTACATCGCAGAGCCAGTAGGCGTCATTCTGAAGACCGCTCGATTTCGCAGTGAGCAGCTGTTCTCGGTTTCGTGATAAATGCTCACAGCGAGTAGCCATGGCAGACTATCAGTTTCAACCCGACATGTCGGATCCTATCGCGCAGTTGCGACTGGCAATGGACAGAATGGATGGTAAGCGGAGGGTGGAGGATGCTAGACGCCGTGTTGATATCTGGCTATTGGTCAAAAGTTGATGCAATTCGGCAGTACGCCATACCTGAAGAGAAAGAAGACTATGTCATCTCCTCAACAGGCGGCAATGCCAACGTCGATTCTCACCTCGCGAAAGATGGTAGGCCATCGGTTCGAGGCAATCTAAGGCTCTTTCCCCCTCCTATATTCAGTCGCCAAGGTATTCCTCAGAACTACAAGTAAGGTATCCCTTTCTCTCCTGGCGGCATGGGCTTGATGACAAGTAGTTTTAAACCGAATTCTGCATCAATCGTCACCACCGTTATAAACGAAGAAACCGGAGAGGAACGTAAGCGGCTGATCAACAAGGGTCGCTGGAAAGGATATGGTCCCGCGACAGTCTCGTTTGGTGATCTCAGTGTTGGCTATTATGTTACATCGTTCTGCTTGCATCTCACATACCGCAGATTCCGGAAAACCCGATCCCAGTCGTGCAACAGGCCCAAAATCAAGTAAAAGCAGAACTCTTGGAACGCGTCACGCAGGTGCATGATGTAGTCATTTCCTTTCTACACTACAATTGACATCTAGATCTTTGAGTTGGTACAGGACCGCCCAGTTTGGACACGTGCCGCTTTGTATAATCAATTCAGTCCCGCGGAGGCTAGGGAAATACACAAGTAAAGTGTCCTTTTATTCATTCGGCTCGCCGTCTCACGATTTGCAGTTCAAAAGTTTTACTTCCTCTGGTTTGTTACACGTTTCAAGATGGACCCTGGCGAGATACTCTGATCCGCCTCAAATACGACCCAAGAAAGAATCCAGAGGCTCGATTGTAAGTATTCTTGGGGGGTAGTTTCAAGGGGTTGCCTCACGACTCTGACAGCTATCAGCGTATTTATTTCCGTAATGCAAATCATCCAATGTCAAGGGTTTCTATCGTGTCTCGGAGACAGGAAGGAAGATCCGCCGCAACGTACATCAGTAGGTCTGTCGAACAAGAGGAAGCGATAGACGTTGAGCGGCGGTGGGCATCATTTTAATTATCGTCTGGCAGATATTCAACGTTATCTGCCCTTCTCCTTTCAGCAAATCGCACATATTTGACGGGGTTACACTTACCAAAGAAACTGCAGGATTCCAGCTCTGCGACATACACGACCCCATGTTGAAAGACATGATTGAAAGTGAGGACGACTTGCGTGAAGCTTGTAATGTAGGTGTCGCAATGGCGAACTCCAAGTCCTGACTCAGTCGTGGCTTTAGGAACGAGATGGGTGGTATGGCGCCCATGCATTCGAGAGGATCAAAATCGTTCTTCGTCACAAGTTCTTCTCGTTGCTGCAGGGTTATGTCGCCACTCAAGAAGAGTGTGAGGCTCTACTTGAGGAAGGGGCAACAGGAAAGAGATCGCAAACCACACGGGTCAAGAGGCTCAAGTATGGCAAACACAATATGGCCAAGGGCGCACTTCGTCCGGAAGATGCGGCCGTACGTTTGTCCTATTCCCACTGCCAATATCTCATCTTATGTTTTCCACCATTAGGCTGCGAGATTGCAAGCCGCTCTCGAACGCAATGCCAGGAGTTTACAGGCGAGTCGAAGGGAGAAGTTTGGTGATCATTCGGTTACGCCGGAATCTCGGCCATGACGAAAGAACAGTGGAAATGCAATGCCGTCTTTCATACCGCGTTTACTATAGGTGATACATGTGCCGAGTGCGATTTACACGCGATAGTTCATCACGATGTAATGAGAGCGAAGCGAACAACTGAGATCATGAGTTCGCTGCTTGCTCTGCGCGTGCTTTTCGCTGGGGAAGGTGTAAGACAAACGCGGTCAATGGGAGAAAGCACGAGCGTACAGATCCGACAAGGGCGTGGAGAGCATTCTTGCGGAACTGTATTACAGGATGAAATCATCACTCCTGATGTTGAGTGAGCAAATTTAGCGCACCTTAGGGTCAACCTACACAGAGCAAGTGTTAGCATTGAGGACCACGTAGATAGCAGGCGTAACTACTCACCCCCTTCATCGAACGTGTTCGATTGGATTTGGGACGTTTGATGCCATTACGGTGGGCCTTGCGGTTTTGGTTGTGGTTGGTATGGCTGAGGGGTGGGTTAGTCTAAAGGTTCACAACGATAAAGAAGGCGCGCACTTCTTGGACTTGGCCATAGCGTTGGCTTGAAGACTCGGACTCGCTCCCTTGCTCCACTACGATGTGCTGCGTGTATCGGTGTGTGGCTGAAGAACTATGCAGTTCAGGCACGGCATATTCCGGCGCGTGACGAGACGACAGCGCTTAATACGATGCTCGACCAGCGAATACTATAAACCTTTCTTCTATAGTTTCTTCTTGTGGTGTACCATGTCTATGATTAAACTTGGAATTGCTCAGTTCCTAGGAACTATTGAAGTACATGGCTGGAGATACAACATATACAGTCGAATCTCATAATAGGAAGGTTTAGACTTATCGATTAGTCATCGGCCGAATCGTGATCGGCCGAAGGATGTCCAATGAACCGAACGAGAGCCGGTTGGGTAACATAAAAACCTTTTGTTATCCCCATTGCTATCGAGATCGATTGCACTATCATGCCCGCTCCCGTCACTGGGCCGCGTACGCTGTACGACAAAATCTGGGATGACCATGTTGTGTGAGTAATGATCATACATCTTGATGCTGTAACTCATAGTCTCAGGGAGGCTATGGAAGATGGATTAGCACTTATTTACATCGATCGGTACGCCTGTTGACCTCTCTGGTAGGCTCAATGACGAGCTTAGCATGCAGTCATCTTGTTCACGAAGTCACAAGCCCTCAGGCGTTCGAGGGATTGTGCGTTGTTCTTTACTGTGTCTTGGCTTGCTTGCTAAGCGTGCGACTAGGCGATCAGCTGGGCGGAAAGTTCGCCGCCCAGATTGCACCCTAGCCACTGTCGATCATAACATTCCGTGAGTGATGTTGCGTTATCACGTCGGAACCAAGCCAAGATCTCATTCAACACAAGTACGATCTCCCGGAAAAACTACAAGTCGGTCAACACGTTTGTAGCCGAGCCCGATTCTCGTGCGCAGTGTTTGGCCGTCGAAGAAAACGTGAAAGAATTTGGACTCACCTACTTTGGTCTGGCGGATCGACGCCAAGGTGTGTATTTTTATTTCTACCTTTTCCTACCAACTTTATCACTGACCGAATCAACAGGTATCGTGCACGTCATCGGTCCCGAACAAGGATTCACGGTGATCCACCATCTGTACCGTCGTACGAAACAATGCTCATGCCTTACAGCTTCCAGGCATAACATGTGTCTGCGGTGATTCACACACCTCTAGTACGTTCATAGCACTAAGTTCCCGCGCAATCGCCCATCTTTTTTTTACACAGCTCATGGCGCGTTCGGTTCCTTGGCCTTTGGCATTGGGACTTCCGAAGTCGAACACGTTCTTGCTACCCAAACCCTGCTGCAAAAAAAGGGAAAGAACATGCGTATTACCGTCGACGGTATCCTGGCCGAGGGGGTCAGCTCAAAGGATGTCATTTTGTACATCATCGGTCTTATCGGAACAGCTGGAGGCACGGGTCATGTTATTGAATATGCTGGCTCTGTCTTCCGCAACTTCAGTATGGAGGCTCGTATGAGCGTCTGCAATATGAGCATCGAAGCCGGTGCTCGAGCTGGAATGGTAGCACCAGACGACATTACTCTGGAATACCTCCGCAATCGTCCTTTGGCCCCCAAAGACGACGCATGGGAACGTGCTGTAGCTTATTGGCGTACCCTCAAGAGCGACGAGGGCGCTAAATTTGATATCGAAGTCAAAGTCAATGCAGCTGACATACCCCCCACTGTGACATGGGGTACCTCTCCCCAAGATGTTGTTCCCATCACTGGATCTGTTCCGGATCCTGCGGTAATGACGGACTCCGCCAAGCGCGCCTCTGCCGAGCGGGCCTTGGCTTATATGGGTCTACAAGCAAACACCCGCATGGAAGAGATTGCATTGGACAAAGTCTTCATCGGCTCCTGTACCAACAGTCGTATAGAAGATCTCCGCTCCGCCGCCCGGGTCGTGTTAGCTGCCGGCCCCGACGCCAAAGTGTCATCAAACGTCCAAGCCATGGTGGTCCCAGGTTCTGGACTGGTCAAGCAGCACGCAGAAGCAGAAGGGTTAGACACCATCTTCAAACGGGCTGGTTTTGATTGGCGAGAGGCTGGGTGCTCTATGTGCCTCGGCATGAACCCAGATCAGTTGGCCCCTGGGGAGCGCTGTGCTAGCACGAGCAATCGTAACTTTGAAGGTCGTCAAGGTGCTGGAGGAAGAACTCATCTCGTCAGCCCCGCGATGGCAGCGGCAGCAGCCATTTCAGGGAAGCTTACAGATGTCCGAAAACTACTGGGTTCCAAGGTCGAGACCGGAGCGTCTTTGTTGAAGCAAACCAGCGTACACAAGTTCTTGTCTGACCCTGTCCTCCCTCCTCCAGAGCCGCAGCCTCTCTCTCATACCTCTGGCACTTCTGGGCAGCTCCCTCCGCCTTCGAGCCCTGGCGTCCTGAAATTTGTTATTGTTAAGGGAGTCGCGGCACCTTTGCACATTGCAAATGTCGATACAGACAAGATCATTCCCAAGCAATTCCTCAAGACATTGAAACGCACTGGATTGTCTAATGCGTTGTTCTACGCTCTCCGATTCGATCCCAAGACGGGGGAGAAGACAGACTTTGTTCTGAACCGCGCTCCGTATGATCAGGCGAAAATCCTCGTTGTCAGTGAACCGAACTTCGGTTGTGGTAGCTCTCGCGAGCATGCCGCGTGGAGCTTGTGGGTCTTTTCCCATGTGTGATCTGGCGCTCGAGACTGACAAGCGTGTGGCAGAAATGACTTTGGTATTCGTTGTGTTATCGCCCCTAGCTTCGGCGAGATTTTCAGGAACAACGCTATGCAAAACGGCATGCTTCCCTTGCAGCTTTCTCAAGCAGAGTGCAAAGAGCTTGCCGCGGATGCAGAGGCATGCGTGGAGCTTGAGGTCGACCTCGAGAAACAAGAAGTGAGACGGGAGAACGGAAAGCCAGCAATTTCCTTTACTGCGGATTCCTTCAGGCGCCACTGCTTGTTGAATGGTCTTGATGATATTGCGCTGACGTTGCAGAAGGAAGACGCCATCGCCGCATTCGAGCAGCGCAGGAGCACGGTCTGGCCGTGGTTGGATGGCTTTGGATACAAGGGGCAGAAGATTCAGGTCGCAGGGAAGACGAGCAACGAAACAGAATGGTAGATGTACTATGTTGTGTTGTACGATAAGTTGCAGTGTATATTTGAGGTGGCGATGCGACTCAGCATCCGAGACTGGTCGGCAATTGGTACATGCACCACATAACCCCTTCTTCTCTCTCTTCTTCTGAGCAGCTGGGCATCGCTCAATTCTACCTCGGTCGTGTATGCAACCAACATCCACAATCGTTACAATGGTCCCCACGAAGCCACAGGATCACCACACACAGAAGCCTCATTCCAACTTGACCAACACTGACGGCGCACTTGCAAAGCAGGAACCATCCCACTCCGTCGCACGCAAAGTTCCACTCCCGTCCAAGCAGCCGCCCGTACCAGAACAGCTATATTCCAAGAAAATACCCCCTCGCTCCAGCAAACCAATTATCAACTGGTTCCAACGCAAACTTGGCGGGTCAGTCAAGGCAAGGAGGATTCCGGATGGAAACAGTCTGAATGTTGCCCCCAATGCCAAGAGTCATCTTGGTGCTACGACTACGCCTGCTTCACGGCCTAACGGCCGATCGGTTTCTTCTCCCTGGCCGCAGCCCGCTCATGCCACATCACAGCGGCAGGGTGCACCCCAATATCACAAGAAGGGTGCCCCGTCTTCTGTATCGCAACGACGTACCATCTCTCTCAATGATGTGGACACTGAGCATAACCATTCTTTACATTCTGGTGATGATGACAACGTGGATGACTCCACCCATCGCTCGTCCCTAGCTCGTGATTCGATGTGGTCGCCTACGAGCGCCCTTGAAGCGGACGAGGACGCATCTTTACGTCCTCTCCCTCCTAGCTCTCCCCCGTCACCTTCGCTTTCCCATTCTTCGTCGTCCTACATATCTCATTCACGAACCTTCCGCAGTATTGCAGCTAGCACCAAACCAACGACCCTCCTTAGTATTGATCTGCCACCTGCAGGTGTGGGACACATTGCCCAGGTCCCGACGCCCATATCGCAGATCTCACCACGCCATCCGCTCCACGCTCGGTCATCCTCCACTGGTACCAATGGTGGCCTGGTTGGTAGTGGCGCATCTATCACGTTTTCTGCCCTCCCACCGTCACCCCAGTCGGTATCTCATCCTCCCACTTCCACGACGCATGCAGGTCATGTTCCATCGAATTCTAACTTACTGGGATACAACACTCATGGGCTTCAGGCACCACTCCACACGGCACATCACCCGCGAAATAATCCTCGCCCTGCTTCACCACCACTCGACAACGCCTCGATGCTCACTCTTGCATCTTCGGCATATGCGATACCTGGAGCACGCTTGACGATTGGTTCGTTGGGATCCGCCACCATGTCTGGCCTCCTTGGAGGTGGTGATTCTATATCTCACCTCGGAGGAAGTGTCCTCGGGGATCCAGAAGGGGAAAATACCAGCCAATTCCTTCTTGTTGACGATGATCGCTTGGATGTGGACGGAGAGCGGGATGTGGATGCCAGTCTTCGCGCCCTCAGACCCAGAAGCTCGAGGAGGGGCAGCTGGGACAGCGAAGTCAGTGGATGGAGTGCCAAGATTCTCGGAAGTGGCCCAGGGATAACCGCGGGGAACAAGGGTACCTGGACGAGCAATAGTACCAAAATCTTTGGACCAGTGAGCTTGGAAGATGGGGATGACGAAAAGCGCGAGAGTGTGGTTGAAGGCGCGGTGGTGGTGGAATCGCCGTTGGCAATCGAGGGTCGAGGTTTACCTCTTGTTAGCGAGGTTGGCGATAGTGATGGCTCAAGTCGAGCAGAGCTCGGCCGCCGTGAACATCGCGGAGACGTTCCTTCGACTTTGGGACGGACGGCCGGAGCGGCAGCTTTGAAAGGTTCTTCTGCAGGCGGAGATGGCTAGCTTCCTCACATACACCCAGGAGCACCTCCCTGTCACTTGGCGTTGACTTTGGTCCGTGACTTTTTTTCTTCTGGTGCAGAGCTTTTTATTTGATTATACTGTGTGCACCATGCTATAACTACTGAGTAACCCCACAAGGGTTCCTGTCTATTTGGCATTTAACGTACAGTATCGTGTACTTACTGTTTGGTGACTCGCACCCTCACTTGATTTCTGTAACATTTTCCCTTACACTCTCGTCTTCG
>JBBPTY010001018.1:0-11831 GCA_038094335.1 Tylopilus aff. striatulus | reverse complement strand
AGAAGAGACGAGCTTGTTAGCCCTGGGCGACAGCGCCATCGACACAGTCAGAGTATCGTTCCAGCCAGTGCCATTATAATACGGCATCTCGCTGAGGATATAGTCGGTCGCGAACGAACCAGCAGCCCATCCAATGTAGCCGAGAATGACTGGATATAGAGTGTTTAGTGCGCGTTGGACACCGTCAGCACGATGCAACGACTGACCATCGGAATTGGCGGCCTGGTAGGCAATCTGTTGGGAGAGATAGCTGACACACGAGTCGACATTACCCCCGCCTGTTTCCGTGTTCAGCGCTTGCCGACCATTTTCGCGGAGCCAGGTGGAGAGGGGATACCACGAGCTCTCGATATTGTTCGTCACGCACTCTGCATGCGTTCCACTAGTCTCAAGTTGAGTGGCGGAAGCAAAGCCAGAGATGTCTACTTACGAATTGTCGTAGTCAAGGTATTTGTGGACATCCATGAGAAGGTTAGTGATGGTACCGTCAGGGTTCTTCACCATATCAAGTGCAGCAGCAGAACCGCTTGAGACGAACGTCTCCGCGGACGTGTAGTTGTTGCCAGGCAGAAGAATTATTTGCGAAGTCGCACCGGTGGAACGAATTGCAGTCACTGCGGCCTGAACAGAACCAGCCCAGGTTACAATGTCCTGATCAAAAGGCGGTCGGTTTCGTCAACTGTATAGTGAAACAAACCTACGGGGATATTGTGGGGTTCATTCATTCTACGATTTGTCAGGAAACTTGAATAAACAAGATCCAGACAACGTACATTCCAAAGATTACACGGGTCTCGTTCTTCCAGCAGTCGGCGATGTTATACCAGAGCTCAGCAAAAACTTCGTTGCTAGGACCGCCTTGACCGATGATCTGATGACAAAAGGATATCTCGATACAAGATTCACGCCACAAAGACAAGGCACACCTCGCCGTCATATCGTGCATAGTTATGGATGTCAATTTCGCAATATGCACCAGTGCTCAAACATGCACTGACGAGCATGTTGTAGTTAGCAAGCTGGGTCTGGTTGAGTACACCCGTCATTTGGTTGTAGGTGAGATACTGCCAGCCGACAGGAAGACGGAACACATTGTAACCATCGTTCTCGACGAAGTGCTTCATCTGGCCGAGGCCATCGGCGCCTAGACATGTGTACCATAAATCAGTCAAGATACGCTGCAGGCAAGAGATCTTACAGCCAAATTGGGTGAGGGGAGGGCGTGCTTGGGTGGTATTACAAGTACCATCCGTACCACATCCAAAGTCTGCGAAGATCGTCAGACACACGTGCCCCCGCCACAATGACAGCGCACCAAAGCCTGCGATGTTGACACCAGCGAACCTCAAAGGCTGGGAAGTCTGGGTGCTGACGCCAACAGAAAGTGCAAGAGCAACCATCAAAATGCCAGTGCGTGCCATCTTGCGTGTGGGAGGTATTGCATGGAGGGCCTTTTGTAGTTTCGCGATCGCGATAAAAATAATTCATGAAAGGCACTTACGAGAGGGAATCGTAAGTCGCACGGCAGTCCCTCTGGGGATACCAACTACCCACGGAGGTCGGAGAACCCCCTGGACTTGGGCTGTTCTCGGTGCTGCTAGCAAATTGTTATCATCCTCAAATTTCAATCACCTATGCCACTAACATTTCAATCAACCGAGCCATGCTGGTGGTAAGCCACAGCAAACGGTGGCCTTTGAATGACCACCGGCGAATGAGACACGACGCGATCGCGTGCAATACGCGTGAAAGGGTAAAACCTCGCATGTTACTCGGGAATTTTTCAGAGTGTTTTACCCAAGACACTGGGCGCCCGTGCCCACCAAAGCTGGATGTTGCACAGTGGGCGATAAAATCGCAGATAGGCCTCAAAGCCCTGCTGTCAACTAACCCTGTGTTGGACTTCTTACCTTAGTGTCGTTACCCACTTATGTAATAACACTTCAATGTTTTCGCGTCCGAGGTAGTCGTCTCACCTCAGTTGCCAGTTACCCTACAACTGAGTCATACAGACTTACACACTGTCCGAACTCAATTTGATCAGCGCCTCTCAAGGAGCAAAAAACAGGAAGCCTTGCTAGCCCAAAGCTTGCGAGGGATTTAAGCTGCAGAACGACCCAATAGTCGTTGTAAGCGGCAGTAGAACGTGCCCCCGGTGATTGAGTAGATGCCTATTTTCTCCATCGGGATGCTTGAACCATGGTCAGCATTCTTTTTGGAAACAGCAGGTGGTACAATGGCTTATCTAGTCCCTTCAACAACACATTCCAAAGTCCTCCAGGTGAGCTGTATGTATCAGAAGAGTCAGTTAATGTTGAACGCCTATGACTTAGTAGGTGATACAACAGTATGGATATGGTAGTTACTTAAGTAATCCGCTTACATACACCAATCCTGTACATATATAAAGGCCACAAGTCCTACTGCAATATAGCAGATTGTTTTAATGACTCTAACAGTTCAGGTGAGCAGAGCACCAACTTCCTATGTGTGAGCACTGTCTATGATGTGCTACTCCATGTGGAGATGTATAGCTCAACAGTTAATTCCCTTTCTCAATGGTGACTGCAGATTCTGTTGAATACTTGACATTAACAAATGTTGTGTAGTAGTACAGCCACAGTATTACATAAGCACTACTTACATCGCACCATAGTTTACTTTTAGTTCCTTAGTGACTATATAGTATTCTACAGGTGTGTACCTACTTACCATAGTACAACCAGTGACTACATAGTATTCTACAGTTCTACAGGTTATGAGCCCCGTCTGTGCTCAGTAGAAGATCATGTAAGTTTGTATGACTCAGTGGTGTGGTAACCAACTGAGGTGAGACAACTTAGTCAGGCACAGAACAAAGTGTCATTACATAAGCAAAGAAGTGGCAGTACAGTAGAAAGTCCAACACTCCCCCTCAAGCATGAAGCCCAAGCTTGAAAGCAAAGTGCTTGGCCTTAATAGAGGGTAGAGCCTTGGTTAGTGTATCTGCAATCATATCTTGAGTAGGACAATAAAGAAATTTAATGGTACCATCTGAAACATTGAACCATATGAAATGGTAGTACTGTATGTCTATGTGTTTTGTGTGCACATGATAATTACCATCTTTAGTCAGCGTGATCACTGACTGATTGTTGCTGTAGTAGAGTACTGTAGAGTTCTTCATCAGCCCAAACACCTCAGAGATGAGGCAGTGCAGCCAGATCATCTCTTTTGCAGTGTGTGTGGCAGCAATGTACTTGGCTTCTGTGGTCAAGAGGGTGATCAGCTCTTATTTGTGTGATCCCCAGAGTATAGTGCTGCTGTTGACAATAAACGCAAATCCAGTTATAGCATGCTGGTGCTCCTGTGATGCTCCATTGGTGTCTGTGTACCCAACAAGGCTGTTGCACTGTGTGCCAAATGTAAGTTTCATCGCAGCTGTGCCCACCAAGTAGTGGTAGACCCACTTTAGTGCCTCCCAGTGCACCCAGCCTGGGTTCTCCATGAATTGGGTGAGGGTCAAGGTGGTGAATGCAATGTCAGGTTGAGTACCCACTGTGAGGTACATGAGAGAGCTGAGGGCAGTGTGGTAGGGGATTTGTCACATGTGTGCAATGTCAGATGTTGTTTGGGGGGACTGGTTCTTTGACACCTGAATGTTCAGATCCATTGGAGTTGAGATGGGCTTAGTGTCCATAAAATTATACTTAACTAGGATCACTTTGATGTATGGTTCTTGGGACAGTGAGATGGTTTGTGCATCATGGTCATGCTGTAGGAGCTGGAAGCTCACTATGGTTGCAAGGAGAGAGTGTTGGATTTGGCAAGTGTGTGCCCAGTCTAGCATGCACCTCAGTTCATGTTTTTCTACCTCTTTGTCTCAATATCACTTGTTTCTTTGCAATGGACAGTTTGTCTATGATATGACTACCTACAACAGACATCACCATGCCCCTGGGCCTGTCTCAGGCCCAGGGCACCCCTTGTTCCATGTGCTTATTGCCCACTAGAGGCTCTGAGCTCTTGGATATTTATTGATTTTAATTTTCATGTCAAACACCTCAGTCCCTTGACCTATCATGTGGTACTGAGGTGAGTATATTAGTAATCATTGTGTAAACCTGTCAAGACTCACTTACCATAGTAGACCTTGTCTCAACAGGTAATAATCTCAGTCCATTGACCTATTGTGCTGTAAGTCAACAAATATAATCTTGCAGCTACTCCAAGAGAGAGCCTGATGCAAGCAGAAAAGAGAAAGAAGAGGTGAGTGATCATCTCAAAGAGTTCCAGCTGGATCAGAATAGAAGGGAGTTGTTTAACAAGGGAACTGGCTAAGAACTAAGTCCTCTGAGTGAAGACTGTCCACCCAAATGAAAAGAAGGTGAGTTCGAGTGACTCTGAGTGCAACTGCATGGAAATAGGGGCCTTCAGACTGGATGAAGTACCAGCCGGGCACAAAGAGAAATGAAAGACGAGATATGAAAGACCTATTGTGGTCACTTACTGTTGAGCTTCCCCAGACACTCACTGGTGGTCCTTTCGAAGGGGAAAAACTTCCGATTAGGTAGTCCATACAGAGTTTTTATAGTCTGGGCATACCTGAGACTTTCAACAAAGAAAAACTAATAAAATGGTAGCTGGACATGCTGGGCATTGAAGTGACACTGTCTAGCATGTAAATATGAAAAGGTCCTACCCTAATATCAAGGGTCTGAGGGTGCGAATACACCTGACCACTCTGGGGGTCTAGGTCTGAGCAGGGGCACCAAAACAAAGTGTGACGAAAGGGAATGCAGTAAACCTGGTTAGATTAAGTGCAAATGGGTGAAAGGAGGTAAAACAAACTGTTTCCTATCAACAGAACCATCCAGTTTGATGTTCTGGGCTGATATCATCAGATCCGGTTGACCAGACTGGGCCAGACACCTCAGACAGACTTGGACTTGCTTGACTTGGCTTGGCACTTTGTGCAGCAGACACCAGGCAACCTAGAACACTAGAAATCATGCAAAATGGGACTTACAACTGTAGTGAGCTTCTGGCTCCTACAGTGCAGTACTGAGTAGACCTCATCTCAATAGATTGAGCCCACATGAACACAACCACTCATCCGGTGTGAGAATGATAAGGACTCTTGATAAGAAAAGGGGTTGCTGACCAAGACTGGTGTCAAGGATCAATAGGGGAAAAGAAGGGAGCAAGCAAATCTCGTCCCTAAAGGGGTTCTAGAGAGGTAGTTATGAGAAGGGGTGTCTTAGACAACAGCAGAGCAAAGAAAAGGGCCTTCCCTGGGGTCCTCCAGGTGAAAATAGCAAAAAATAGGGGCTTCCAACCTGGGTGACTTTTCTGGTCAAAAGTTCAAAGAAACAGTGACTAAGGATGACCTCAGCAGCTCCCTAGAGGCTCTGGGTGATCTTCTCTCACTTTTCCGAAGGAGCAAAAAGATGAATTTCGAGTACCAAAGCACATACTTTATAGTCTGGGCATACCCAAGACTAAAGATGTCAAAAGTGTCAAGCAAACGACAATCGCAAGGTCCCAAGTCACAGGACAAGTCTGCAACATCAAGAGGATGCCAAAGAATAACAAATTTGAGTCAAATCTGACAAGGGTAGACTGATGGAATGGAGCCTGATCATCTCCAGGGGTAAACCAGCCATGTTAAGCAACCTTGACTACTCAGCCATGCAACTGAGTTCAAACAGCCAATGCATTCAAGTTCTGATCCTCTACAAAAAGTGAAATCAAGTGAAATAACCTTAATTGTGTGAAAGAATACATTCTGAATCTTGAAATTGAACTCTAAAAAATGTACCAAAGGTCAGTTTTGACTTGGTCGACCTGACCAGGTTGACTTGGCTGACTTGGATGGACAACTGGGGCTGGGGACTTGCTCAGGATGACCTAGAAAACCTGTAAACAAAACCTCCCAACCTCTTTCTTTGCAACTGTAGTGAGCTTCCAGCTCCTATATCCCTGGGGGACTTAGATGCTGACCATCCTCAGTTGGTCATGTGAGCACGTCGGTGTGAATCAACAAAACTGCTTGCTGATGTCTTCTTTTCACCCCAACTCTTTTGTAACAACACCCATTACTTCTACTCAACTCCTTTCACTGCCCCTCCTGGCTCTTTTATCATGTCTGCTACCTACACCATTCTCACCCTTGTCCATGCCAATACTGAGGACATGCCCAAGGCTTGAGCTGCCCACACATTGAAGGATGCAAACAAGAGGGCCCATGTGGTCAGGAAGTGTGTGCCCAATGACAAGAAGAACCTGCAGGAGGAGCAGGCAGCCTGGGTCCAGGAGTGGGACCAGGCTATTGTGTGTCATAGCCTTTTCATGTTCTCTGAGTTTACTGATCCTTTCCTTCTTCTAGCAACTATTGGCAGATGTGCTAGATGCAGTGTATCAAGTCAGTGCTAAGCACTTGGTTGAAGGTCAGGTCACCATGGTGATCCAGGATGTCCAAGGTGTCCATGTGAAGTGGAAGAGGGAGGCTGCTGACTGCACCCTGGCCATGACTCAAATCACCAGTGCCACACCTGCTGCCCCTGAGGTCTTGGCCAAACCAGTTGTCATGGGGCCCTCCATCCTGCCTTGTGCCTATCTGAAGGTAAGTTTCCTGTGCTCTCTTTCTTTTTCCTCTAACTTGTGTTCAGCACCCATGAACACCATCTGATGATGAAGAGAACAAAGACAACAGCAATGATGAGGGTGACACTGCCCCCCTGTCCAAGAAGCCAGCATCCCCAGCTTGCATTGTCCATGTGATGCCATGTGGTTCCTGTGCTCAAGCTGGTGTTGCTTGCCAGGGCATTGCAAACCAAGTGTGCAACCAGTGCTGTTGTCAAAAGATACAGTGTGAGTGGTTGCAGAGGCTGCCCCCAAAGAAGGTCGCTTGGGGTGTGCAGAGGTCTGCAATTGTGGTTGGGAAGGTGCCTATGCACCCTGTCGGTAAGTCTTTTCCTCCTTATATTTTTCTCCCTCTTTTTAACATTTCTCTAGTTCTCCTTCCTACCCGTTGCACTCATCTTGTGCCCAAGCTGGTGGCACCTCCAGCCATCAAGTTTTTGGACTTGATTGAGGATAATGATGAAGACAACCACACCTTGCTACTGCTGATCACTTCTTCCACCTTGATGCCTCAGGTCACTGAGCCTGGGGCATCCCACAAGATCACCCAGCTCACTGTTGTGCAGCTGGGGGCCTCAATTATTGACAATGAGGCCACAGTGAAACAGATCAAGGTGGAGGCTACAGCACTGAAGGGCTGGCTCAAGTTGGAGCAGCAACAGCTGGGGATACTTCATAAGGCTCTTGGCAGGTCATAGACACTTCTTATGTAGTTGTTTTCCTCATGCAATGTCATTGTTCTTCCTCAGTTCCCATCTGTGTCCACCAATTGTCTGAGTGAGTCTGTCCAAGTCCAAGTGAGCCTGTCTGAGTCTGAGTGAGCCTGTCCAAGTCCAAGTGAGCCTGTCCAAGTCTGAGTGACCCTGTCTGAGTCATGCCAGTCCTAAGTAATAAAAAGAAACTTTCTTGTAAGAACAATGAATATCAATCAAAATAAGAGAACTTGTGCTGAGGCACCTCTGTGCAAGATACCTCTCAGCTTGTCTTCTTTGAGCTTCTTTCTTCGTCTATGCTTCCTTGGCTGGCATACCCACCAAACCTGGGTGACTTTCCAAGTTGAGCCTGACTTGGCTGACTCCACACTCCACACACATCGCAAAGGAAAGAAAAAAATATCCAAACCAATGTGCACTTCACTAATGTGTGCAATTGAATGAAAGTCTAAATAGAGTGTCTGTGCATTCAGTATGTGAGAGAGGAATAGATATACTAGCATTCTTCATTCTTTGAATCTGGTATCTGAGTCTTTGTTTTCACCATTTTTTCCTTTTCTCTTTATTGTATTTTTAGTGACTTTGTTCTTTTTATGACAATCCAATGACACTGAGTGAATCTTGGGATGAAACTGAGTTCACCAGTCTAAGGCCTGGGGTGAAACATCTATATGTATCTCATTTGGGTATCTCTGGGTATATTGTTTTTGGCTGGTGGATACTAGTCTTCACTGACTGCATCCTCACTGCCTTCTTCTGTTTCCAGATCTTCCTCAGCTTTGTAATTGTCCAACTTGTCATCCCCCAAACTAGTTAGATCTGTTACTGGAATCTGAACCTTCATCCTTGTAAAGTAGAGTAGCAGCTGAAAGGCCACATACCACAACTTAGAGACAGCTCTGTCTAATTTGGCCAGTAAGTATGAACCACCGGTCATCCTTTGCAGAACTACCATTGGCCTGAGATACCTCAGCTTTGTCTTTCAGTTTAACTCTTTCTTGACCTGAGTGTTTCAGACAAGTATGAGATCGCTAGGACAGAACTCAGCCAATCGGATCTGGTTCTTGAATTGTGCCTCAAACTGTTTGATTGACACAAACCAAGCATCTCTAATGTATTTTTGCATCACATCTATGTCTTCCTGATGCTTCTGGAGCTGCAATGCTCTCCAAGCAATCAGGGCTGTTCTAGAAACTATGTCAGAATCTGGTGTAGGTACCAGAAGTGTTGCTTCAGTGAGATCAAAAGGAAAAAGCAGCTCAATGCCATGTACCATAAAATAGGGTGAAAAGCTGGTCAACTTTAGTATGGTCACCCATTCAGTTCAAAACACCAAGGGAGCAACTACTGGCCAGTGAACCTCCCCTCCTCAGAAACTTTTAATGATGGCCTCCTGGACATTGAAATGATGCTGTTTGACCACCTCATTCATCTGAGAGTTGTATGGGGAAATCCATATGTGCTGGATGCCATACCTGTCTGCCAATAGATCTAGAGCCTGTATAAATGTGGGACTGTTATCAGTGACTAACTCAGTGACAGCACCCCAATGACATAAAATATCTTTGAAAATGAAAGTAGCCAAACCAACTGCCTTCTCCAAGCAAAGCATGTGCCATTCAGGATAAGCTGAGAATGCATATCTTGCCTGGACAATATACTGGTAGCTGCCCAAAGGTGGCATCACCATCATATTGATGTGCATCTTGTGAAACAAACCACCAACAACTGGTACAGTCGGCAGAATGTGCATCTTCTGTGTCTGCCAGGTCTGGCATTCATAATATGTACAAATATACCATTTGATGTCATTGACCAACATTGGCCACCAGAAGTGCAACAGTAAGTGTGTTCAGACTGAGAAGACACCTTTGTGCCCAAGGTCATCATGAGCCTCTCTGATCAGCCTGAGCTGATGCTCACTCAACACCACTAACTGATGCTGGCTGTGTGGTTCTTGTCAGTAAAGTGAGTTGTCAAGTACAAAGAACCTAGTCACCAAATTGATAAAAGCCAGGTAGTTATGATCTGCAATATTAGTGGGACATATACAGATAGAAAGAAACTTGCAAATTCATGTGACACGAGCCTCCTTGGCCAGTGTCTTTGGAGATTGGGGAATAACCAGGTCTGAGGCTTTGGGTTGTGCACCCAGGGCCTCATCAGCTGGGCTTGAAATTGAATGAGCCAAAACAGCAATTGGGGAACAAGCAGTATGTGTGAATGCACATCAAGAAGCATGAACAGAATGATTGGTCAAAGGAATACAGTCATTAAGCAAACAGACCAAGAACAAATATGCATTGTCAAGCCAATCCTCAACATCATCAGCTTTGAGTGGGTCCTTGCCTGAGAGCAGCTGATGCAAAAGACCATCCATGCCCATATGGCAGGTAGCCAGTCCATGAACAAGATGAAATGAAAATAAAAGGATGCCAGCAATCCATCAATTGATGGTCACATTAGGCTGAAGATTGGGATTGTTGATCATACCTTTCACATACTTCGCATCCACTTCAACCATGAGGTTCACAACCCCAAAGATAAAAATCCAAACTGCTTACAAGGTGTGAAACAAGCCATAAAGCTTGAGCTTTGCCTGCAAGTGTTGGCTCTTGACCTCAGTGAGGCTGATAGAGCCAAATCAGTTCGGGTAGCATTTTCCATCTTCTCCTTTTTGTGAGAGAATGAAGCCTATAGTGATGACCAAAGTGTCAACCACTAAAATGACTTCACACCTGGACTTGTAGTCCAAGTGGTGCAAAGCTGGTGAGCAACAAATGGCATCTTTAAAAGATTGTGTCACCACCCACTGAGGCTTGCCCCATTTGAAGGGTATATCCTTTTGAGTCAAATTGACCAGCAGCTGAGTGATGGAAGCGAAATCTTTGATAAAAATTCAAAGGACACTGCACACACCCAAGAACCCTCAGACCTGTGTCAGGTTTGCACAGTCTGGCCAATCCTGTATCTTCTGCACTTTTGCCTCATGTGGCACCTGCCCCTTGGCCATACACTTGTGACCAACTATAGTTGTGTTGGGTGTAGCAAGTATGAATTTCTTCGCTGACACAGTAGCACCAACATTCTATAACCATTGTAAAATCCAATGTATGACCTGTAAATGCTCCCAGATGAAGTGGCAGATGCCTGGGTTGTCCTTGGTGGTCTTGTATGAGCCATCCAGATGCTGATATCAGGTGGAGACTGATTTAACTGGTAGGTTGTTAATAAACGGGTATGTGAACCAGGGGATTTCATCCTGTAAAATAAACGCCATATTGGCTTGGTATATCTGTACTGCATTTGTGTAGCCCATTGGCATGGTGGTAAGCCAGTGCAGCCCCATAGGACTGTTGAAAGTCGTCAAGTCTTGGGAATCAGGGTGTAGAGGGTATTGGTTATAGCCCACAAATAGATCCATCATGCCATAGATGGCATAACCTGCAAAGGATTCTGCAAAATGTTTGATGAAGGGGGGGGTAGATGAATCTCAGATGGTAACTGTGTTGAGTGGCTGCAGGTCATGGACAAGCCAAAGTGACTTTCCATCCTGCTTCAGCATGCAAAACCATCGAAACTGGTAGGTAGCAGTCAAGGGCTTGTATATGCCTGATGTGATGTGGTCCTTGATAATCTGGATAGTGTCAGCCCACATAGATGGAGGGACTGGTATATTCTTGAGCACCCAAGGAGTGTGTGAGATGGTTGGAATCTTGACCACCAGGAAGTACTTCTCATCTAGCTGGCCTTGCTTGGTCAGCACCCAAGCAAAGGCATCCTTGTGCTCCCTCACCAACCAATGAACCAACTTTACTTCTTCTGACCATAACCAGTTTGCGGGATCAAGATCTAAATTATCAGCACATTCCTGGGTAAAATAAGTGCCCAGAACAAAATCAGGGGGAAAATCAGGTAAAGGCTTCAATCCAGCCAGTGGATTGCTCAGAAGGGTTCATATAATACAATACTCCTCTTCTACTGGTGCCACTACTGGCTGAATCTTCTTCATCACAGGTTTGTAAACTAGAGAATGTGAAACCATATTATAAGAATAAACACTTGTTAATGCTTTGATGGCATTCAAATTGAACATAGACTGAGTAGATGAGAGAAATGTATAGTCTGGAGAAGGGGGAATCAGCCCAATTGATAGGGGTGGTAACTGAGTATAAGTGAGAACTGAATATAATAAGGAATCAAGACAAATATTTGAACCAGGTATACAAGAATAGAGAATAGACTCTCTTCTGTCGTTAGATGGATCATCAATATTTAAAAACCCTGTTCAAGGATGGCCCAATGACTGTTACACTGCTTTCATTTGTGGCAGTATAAACAGCCCTTGGCCCACAAGCAGGTTGGCAGCATATACAGTGGCTCAAAAAAGTGTCCCAATGTTTGGTCATTTTGAATAGATTTGATGTTTGTGAAGGATACAAAAGAAATAAGCTCTAATACTTGCATGATCATTAATAGCCATAACCAATACCT
>JBBPTY010001017.1:0-11835 GCA_038094335.1 Tylopilus aff. striatulus | reverse complement strand
AGGAAGGGCATACTAAGTACTAAAGTTATGTCAAGGATATCTTGCTCAAAAAAGTGCCCCAATGACATATCATTTTCAAATGATTGTAACTCAGTCCCATAGCAACCAAATCACATGACCAAATGCACAATTTCAAGGTATTGGTTATGGCTATTAATGATCCTGCAAGTATTAGAGCTTATTTCTTTTGTATCTTTCACAAATATCAAATCTATTCAAAATGACCAAACATTGGGACACTTTTTTGAGCCCCTGTACATCTATTCAATCAGATGCTGAACTGGACATGTTCAAGAATAATCTACAATACCATATCATGCCACCATATTGTGCCAATGGACAGCCATCCACTCATCCCATGAAAAGTGTCCTTGTTTACCTTGACAATGCAGGTGAGTACTCAGATGATGACTCACCTGAACCAGTGCCAGGTAAGGGTGCTAAGACAGTACGTTCAGATCTATTTCAAGTCTACTCAAATATTCATTCTACTATTCCTTCTAGGCTATGAAGGGTGTTGGATTGAAATCAGTATCCAAAGGAAAGACAGTAACCACTGGTGAGCTAGAGGAAGCTGATGAACACCAAGAGATCATTGCAGAACTGTTGAAGCACTGGAAATGTGACTCTCACTCAAACAGATCAGATACAATCTTTTGTTACAAACCGGCTGCAGGTAACATCTGCTATGTCTTGAATCACAACAACATTAGGTCCTGGGCTCTCCAAATAGTAAGTCATGCATTGATTCTATCAATCTCTTACTAATGCAATGTAAATTCAAATGGAAGGGAAAGCAACTGTCAACCACAAACCTGCTAGCCTACAATTGCATGTCACAAGGAAGCGAACATGATCTGTGAGAGAAAACCACTCACATGACTCCAATTCCACTGACCACACAACACCTGCCCCCTCTGGCTAATTCACATATCCTACCCCCAATTTTATCATTCAGATGCCATCATGCCACAATGGCCCAGGATCAAGTTTGCAGGACAGCAGCAGAAGTCTTCAGCCTTCCACAATGTTGTTGCACCTCCACACACCCTCTCCCTGTCTCTTGGGGCCTGTGAAGACATCAATGGACCAGATCAGCATGGGACCATTGAAATCTGCCATACTAGGACCTGGCATCATTACTTGGTTTGCTTCCCTAGACCAACAGAACATATGTTGCCCACTGAACATCAAGTTTGCATCATTTGGTGAAATCCTGCATACAAAGCAGTTTTTTAATCTTTCACAGATATCACATGACTTTATTTCACTCTCAGACCTTCAGAAACTGTTGGGAATTGAGGTTGGACTCACTATTTTGATTTTTCAGTTTGCACAGAGAGACATAAAGGCAGTAGCAGCTGGAAAGCAGTTTCCTGGTCTTCCTGATACATCTACATAGTTCCTTTCATTTCTGCTCTCAATACATATCATTTTGTCTCATTGCTACACAAAATGAGCTGAAGAGAAAAGACAGGAGGCCATTCCAAGCAAGTGCCAAAGACTTAAAATATTGAATGTCTCAAAACTCAAGTTTTTTACATCAGTCACCTTATGCTCTCCTGCTTGTTCCAAGTCAATTGGTATTGCTCCAAGCAACTTTGGACTACATGTTAAAGAGATACAACTGGCCAAAGATGAGGCACATTTTTTGATGATTTTTTCCCACAGCAACAACCTTCCTGAAAAGGACAATAATGGCTCCTCAGTCATTAGCATCAGTAGTAGTATCATTTTTCCAAGGACCATCAATCAATTGAGCATTGAACAATACATATGTAACATGTGAAGCTTGAGCACCTCTCTCTCCATTACAGAGCACCCACCTGAACATGCCAGAAGCGAGAACATAAAAAGATGCAAACTGCGGGTTCAAGCACATGAGCAACAAGCTATGTGAGAACGCCTGCATGCTACTGCCTCGTACGTACAGCAATACAGTCATGCAAGCAAGCCACTTCAACTCACTTGAATACATCAGTGGCACAGGCCATTTCTTGGTACATAGAGAGGTGCCATCATCATGGGATGCATAGACAGCCCTTGTACGGCCCCATAGTACAAACCCGGCCCTCCTCTCGGAACCTAGGAGTGCAGTCCGCTGTCACGGCATCAGCGCGGAACGGTTGGACGACACGAGAGATCAGCATACGGTAGAAGCTGCAGTGTGGAGGATCAACGAGGCACGAGGACGGGGGAGACAGCTAGAGGGACAGGTCAGCGGTCTACTAGTAGGTCTTGTGGAGGAACCCTTACTTGGCGCTCGTTCAATGGAGGCGCCGCAGACACCATGGCGGCGGCGGCGACGAGAACGACAGAGATTTTGAAGAAGAACATGTTTCGACAGCGAGGGATGGAACAACCCGTTATTGTGTGCGTTAAGGGAAGGGTGAAGGCTTCATGAGTGAGCTTTATAAGCGTTTTCCGAACCTACTGTTCGGTACCCAAAAGTGTCGGGTATCATAGAAGTGTCAGTGGCGGTCGGAAGTCCGACCTCGGTTTGCGAGCGGGCCGCCAATCTCAAATTCTCAAAACACCCACATTCAGGCCATTACCAACGAAGAAGATATTGCTTCTTGGCTAATTGTCCTAAGTGCTGTATAGGCTCTCATAAGACATTTGTTACATTTCTGATGGTACAATGCGAGTCGATGCATGCGAGCGAGAGCGAACAAAGCTGTGATGAGTAGCGCCGTATGCTCACAGAGCCCAGCGCACCGTCTATGATCCATTAGTCCGTCTATGCAGGGAAAATAGGATAGAGATACAACGTGCAAAGAAACCAGGATCACTCCCCGCCGACCACTGCCGGGTCTTCCTCTCTCGCCTCGGGGTACAGCTCATGCGCTACCTGATCCGCAAGCGCTTCCTCATGGTCCACCGGCCCCTCGGGCCTTTTCCCTACCGCCACCCCACCCACCTCCACGTTCGTCATCGCCGTCCCTACTACCGGTGCCCCGCTCGCCGCCCCCATCCCCCCATCGTTCACCACGCTCACCACGCGCTCCGCATCCGCTCCCGACGACAGACCCACCACTACCACCGTATCCCCCGCCGCACTCTTCCGCTCGCGGTCGTCCTTGGCGAACACGTCACGCCCGGGCTCGGCCACGATCCCAGACGGCACCGCTGTGTTCGCCTCGGGCTCAACAGGCACCTCAGCGTCTTCAACAACCATCGCAGCGCGTCCACCGGGCTCACCGCCCACGGTCGCTACGGGGACTGCGCTGTCCGGAGTCGCAGCCGGCGTCTCGTTGTATTGTGCGTACTATATGAACAGGATGCCCCGTCAACGTGCATCCCAAGTATATCCTAAGAAACCAAGCACTCACATCATCAGGGAATTCATTGCTAAACGCGAAACAGGGCGCGTGTCAATCAACCTCAACAAGACTAGACTAAAGCTTGAAAACTTACCAAGCAAAGTCCCACGTCTTGACCCACTGCGCGTTCACGCACTGGCTCTTCGTCCATGGATTCCCATACACCAGCGGGCTAAACCTGGAAAAGTTCCATACCGCAACGATGGCGAGGACGCCGGCAATTTGCAATCGATACCTGGGCTTCAACGTCGACGTCGCAAAGTCAAACACACCACAGGCTAAAAGGGTTGCAAAGTAAAGCGCTGGGAAGTAGTGATGTAGGAACAGCTGACGGCTCATGAGGAAGAATGGGAAGTAATGGAAGAAATAACCAGTAAAGAGGAACCCGCATAGCGTGTCGTACTTGACCACTCTGGCTGAAGTGCGGTCGCGTCAACGTCTTGACAACGACGTGAAAGAGAAAGCTCACTGTTCTCAAAGTCCCTGTACCCTCGTTTAGCGCGTAGGATCAAGAAACCTCGAACCAGAATATAGGCGATCACCGAAGCAGTACCTAACCACCAGACGAACGGGTTTCCAATCAAATAGATCTGGCGATGGTCCTTGACCCAAAAGTTCTGAGGTTATGTGAGCGAAATGAACGTTCCGATATTTCGTTGAGACGCACAATACCACGGCGAAGGCTTGGCCAGCTTAGTGGACGAGAATCATACGCATGTCTATCTGTCAAGCCAGCGTTGGTTGTCCACATCACCTGCTGCAGTTCCCAGAATTTGGCTAAAAACCCGGGAATCTTGTAATTAACCCTCTGCGCGTTGGCAGGCGCTACACGCCATCATCAGTCAGTTCCAACCGTGAGAAGGGCACAGCACATACACTGCGGATGCTTGGCGGCTGTCTCGATGTACCATAATGAATTTGCTTTAACCGCATTTTTGTTGCAAGTGACTTCCTGTTGCTCGTATGCCCAGTCTGGTAGCTTGACTTTGTGGGAAAACAGGTAACAACCCGTGCTCAGGTGCCTCAGCCGGAAGTGAGTGCGCAAGGTCTTCAAACGTTTGCCCGAGTCCCTGTCCCGCCTGTCGCCCTTGTCGATCACGACGACCCAGTCGTCATTGACATCGCCTTCGAATCCAGGCATGCCGTAGGCTGATACTTCGTTCTGGAAGTCGACGTCGGAGACGGGTGGACGAACATCGTGCGAGTGGAGAGCTTTGTCGGTGGTGATATGTCGTAATTTGATGTGCGTACCATCCTTGATGTACTCGATGGGCTGTGTCTCGTAGTCATACTGGGGATAGTCCTCCGCGGTGGCATTAAGAATCCGCCATAAATTGTTTTCGTCCCGGTGGGGGTAGAGCGTAATTTGTTGTTCTGAAAGGAACATTAATATATATGATGCTCGAAAGCGGAAAGAGTACATACGTCCGCTACCGGCGGGATAATTGTGGAGGTGCGAATGGAGGTAGCCGCCTTGAGTGTTCACGTGGCGAATTGTCACCTCGGAACCAAGAGCAATGTCTGGAGGCAATGTCAATTCTGTTATCCTTGGCTACAAACACAGACGCACCCACCCGCATATGTATCGGGCATTCCATTACCCAACGTTTGCCGAAACTCGGAGCTCATAAACGCGTCCCCTTCGCCTGAGCTGCCGAGGAGCAAAAAATGCAGCTCAAACATGGTCATGTAGAACAAGATAGGAATGGCGATGAGGCACAGCGCTCTTGCCATAAAGTGTCTCGCCCATGTTTTAGGCTTGACGCGTAGATCCCCGAGGAGCAACCAGAGCTGCAGGATGGTGCACACACCGACGGTCGCGACGGTGAACAAACCAACCCACTTACAAGAGAGGACTGCACCAAGGGAGAGGCCCGTGAGCACGAGCCACGCCCACCACCGTTCGGTAAAGGGCTCCTTTTTGTCCTCGTTTGAAAAGCCGACGAAGAGAAATATAGTGAGTGCGGTGAAGAACACCAACGGTGCATCTAGAAGAATGTGTCGCGATTGGGTCACGAGACCGTTTTCGAAAGTTAAAAAGAGCGTGGCGAGTAGGGCGGTGGTAGCTCTGCAATCGAGCGCGCGTAGTGTGAGGTAGGCGACGGGGATGGTGGCTACCCCGAGCGTTGCGGGGACCATTCGCATGGCGATGTATGGCGTATTGACAAACGCCCTGTCGGAGTTAGGTCTGAGAGTGCTCAGAGACGACAGACGACACCACCCACTTTCCAATTTCCTTGAAATCGAAGTCGCCATCGAATCCAGAGATGAACGCAGCGGCCGTAATCAGCAACTTGGCTAGCGGCGGGTGCACGTCGACGAAATACCGCGTCTTGATGTACCTCGCGGCGAATTTACCAAAATGAACTTCGTCGAACCTGTCAGGGAGATCATCACCCATGGGTTATACGCGACGAGATGTAAACGCGTACACGACGCTGTCCGGTTTGGATATGCGGTACAGGCGAACAAAGGACGCGACGATGACGATGACGATGAGGAGTTTCCACTCGCCGGGAGTGACGTTGAGTCCACCGGGCGAGTGCGGTTTGCGAGAGGGACCATAGCCTTTGGCAGCTGCTTCGCGGCGCTCGTCCGCGTTGAGGACGTCTTTTCGAAGAGGAGGGTATTTGTGTGGAGAAGGAGCGTATGGAAATGCAGGGGGAGGAGGAGAAGCGGGTCTTCTTACCCGCATACTGGCAGACATGACAAAACTATAGGGTTGAGCGTCACGTAGTCCAAGTTATGAAAGACGACTGCGCGTGTTTGGCCGTGTTTGGTTAACACCCTAGCCCCTTTATAAATCTCATTTCACAGCCAAAGTTTTGTTCCCTCCTCTCATTCCGCGCTCAACAATACCTCAGTGATGCGAGCACCCAATATATCTTCTTCTCACTCCGGTTACCAACTCCCCCAGGCGCGTCCGACCAAATGCAAATCCTCGTTCGTACATGACCTCGTACGGTCTAACATTCACATAGTCCATAGCACCACCGCAGCGGTAGTGCATCTCAAATCCTAATGGTCTTGTCATCGGCTCGAAGATACAAGACCACTAGTATCCGGGATGCATGGATATACAGCTAGGCTCTATTCTCGAGTCGCGTGTCTATTTGATGGGAGCCGTATCGGCTCTCTAGACGACGGCATCAGGCTATGACATGTCCTATCCTGCTTGGTATATTAGAGTGGCATTGGATTGCTTGATGCTATTGTCATGCACTGAACAGCGTTGGCATGTTCTACCCTCATGCCCTTGTCGGACGAACCAATGTGGGTCCCATCAGGTGGATTCGCAACGAAGGCTAGATCAACACTAGTATTCGTCGGTTTCTTTACTAGTGAACTCGTCACTCGCTTGGTTTCTCTGCATCTCACAATCAATTGGCATGTAGTTTCCAATACGGCGTCGGATTCTCCAATTGATCTCGTCTCCCACAATTCCCATTTACACCAGGAAGGAGTAGATGACGAGATTTTTCCATGGTTATTCTCATGGGTTTTCGCATCCTTGACAAAGCTACATGTAGTGTTCCACACAACTACGTTCCATAATAATGGCGTTGTTAGAGCTCCCCTTGTAACCAGATAATGCCCGTTCTTTCGACGAAAAAAGCATGTCGGACGTATGACGGCAACGTCGGATCAGCCATGGGCCCGGTTCTGCCCTGGGTTGCAGTGTCAAGTAGCTCGTAACTTATCTAGGCGATGGGCTTGATCTAGTGCTGGTTGGTATCGCATTACAGCACACACTGGATCGACGGCACAGGGACAGTGTCTTAGCCCGCGGGATGTGCTGTAGCCAAACGTAGGGGGTAGAAATTGATCTCTGATTGGAGACTACGGAGCGCCGTTGCCAACGGACCTTGAAACGGCTCTCCATCCACCCTCCATTGTCGCCTGGCATACCTGATCGCAGACATCGATGAACACATGGAGATTCTCGTGAGAAACGGAGTGGGCCTCGTGGACTTGGAACTTGTCCCACTGGAACCGAGCTCGACAAACCAGTGGACCGAGGAGTAAGTCAGCTCTTCTCCTCCCTGAGTCACCAGCTCAACAGCGACCATGTCCCAGTGTCACTCCAGATCGACCGCGTCCATACGCTCGCGGCAACCAGACCGCTCCAGCAATCGTTTCTTCAGCCGCATGCGCATCCCAAACCCTCCTCGCCAGAGAACCCGCCACACGAAGACCGCCAATCCCAGCTGGAACAAGCCCTCAAACGCTCTGTCACCCTCGTCATATGGTATAGGGTGCGTCGTCCCTCTCGGGACAGACCCCTGGCGCTGACCCTTTGCTCGCAGTCCAACTGCGACCCCATACGGCTGACGCACGAAATATCCACGTTCCCCTTCTTTTCGCTCTCGCACTACCCCACGGTCGTAACCGACCTCGAGTTGACCCCCACATCGTATGTTGACACTTTTAATAGTGCGACGGGTCACTGGGAGCAACATATGATCACCACTGTTCGTACGATTGAATCCGAGCAGCGACTTCTATACAAGCTCCGAAAAAGCCTCCTAGCGGGTCTAGCCGACGAAGAATGCACGGGCCTTGCTGAAGAACTCGCCTTGCAGGTCAAGAAGAAGCAACCGCCCATCGCCGCCCCGTATCCTACCCCATCGCCTACGCAGCTGAAAAGGCCACTTGCAGACAACGCCGAAGGTCCGTCAGCGAAACGCATATACTTCCCTGAGAGTTATCCAGCCCACGTGTATATTCCACCGCCGATGAGCTACATGTTGCCCACGCAGACCATTCCTTATGCCCCTCCCCTCGCAAGCCCGCCGCTGAACACGCACGCACCGGCCCGCAACGGGACGGATGCAGCGGAGATGACGACGCCGGTGAACAGCCAGTTCAGTGGTCCGACGATGAACTTGCAGTCGCCGGTGATGCCGCCGACCCCACTCTATAGTCCCAATACACCGCACACAGTCACGCGGCCGTCGTTTCCACAACAGCCGCATCCACCGTTAAAGCGGTGGCCCAATGACTATACAGTGTCCGAGATTGCAGCGGGGTTCCGTGCGATGGACACACTGGTCGTGCAGTCGCCGACGGCGACGCAAAAAGCGGCGTTTGAGCGGGTGTTCGGGTGTCGGTATGTCAAAAGCACGGTGTGTCGGCATCGATCGGTGTACCGCAAGGCGGACGCGAGTGTGAGGAATCTGTTTGAGGCGATGGGAAACGACGAGCGGGCGGTGTGGGGTGAGTTCGTGCGGCGTGTGGAGGGACGTGTAGGGATGGGGAAGGGGAGCGGGTCGGGGGACGAGAAGGGGGATGAAGCGGGGGGTGGGCCGAGTGTGGAGCAGGCGTGAAGGGGAGACGTGAGGGACGCGCTGGCGCGGTCGTGTAACTTATATATCTGTCGTAGCAGTACCACGTGATGTATCATTCTTCTCTTCCTCTGATCATGGCGCGCCATTTCAAGGATAGCGTGCACGACTATGGCAAGTCGCTCGTCTTTTTTGAGTGAGGATCCGCGCTGATTCGCAACAGTCTCGTTTTCGCCATGGATCTGCTCGTTCATAGACACGTATGTGCCAGATTGTCTTACCTCGACAAGCCTCATGCGGCGACACGCAGAAAACATTTTCAGCGGCTGAGGTACATCAAGCAGCTCGGCCTCTCCTACTACGTCTTCCCCGGCGCGTCCCACAACCGCTTCGAACACTGTCTTGGTACGTCGTTGCGCCACGTGTCACCCGTCTTCCCTTAGCCCCACCAGGCGTCGGCTACCTCGCCCGCCTCATGGTGACCCACCTGCGCGACCAAGACCCCTCGCTCGGGATTACCGACAAACACATTAGGTGCGTCGAGTTGGCCGGTCTCTGCCACGACCTCGGCCACGGTCCCTGGTCGCACCTCTGGGATGGCGCCTTCATCCCCACTGTGCGGTACGTCGCCCACCGCGTTCCCCGGGCTGTCGTTGACCCGACTGCACATAACAGCCCCAACAAGGGCAAGGAATGGAAACACGAGCAGGCGAGCGAGATGATGTTTGACGACATGATCCAGTCGTATGCGCTTGATATCACACCCGAGGAAGCCATCCTCGTTAAGGCGCTCATCGCAGGCGAAGAGGACCGTTGCTCGTACGTCCAATGCGCACGTTTTGAAGGCGCATATAGGCTTACCCCAAACGACAGGCTCGGCAAGACGATGCCGTTCTTGTTCGAAATCGTGGCCAACCGGCGCAACGGACTCGACGTGGACAAGTATGTGCATCGTGCCTCGTGGCGTACACGTGTAGGCTCACGTGAGACACACAGATTCGACTATATCTTGAGGGACTGCCATTGCGTGGGCGACAGAGGCAATATCTCCATCACAAGGTAACGTGTCGCGCATATATGCTCCCCGGGGTTGCCCACGCATGCCTCGTCTAGGCTGATTCATTCGGCGCGCGTCGTTGAGGGCATGATATGCTATGACATTAAGGACGCGAACCAGATTTACGAACTTTTTTATACCCGGTTCTCCCTTCACAAACGCATTTACAATCACAAAACCAGTATGTCTTGGAGTTGGCCTTCCGCATGCGTACTGACAGACCTGCCATAGCCAAAGCCCTCGAATACATGGTCATCGATGCGCTTATCCTCGCTGAGCCTTATCTCAAGATTGTAGACCATATCGAGAATCCAAAGCGATATGTCTTCCTTACGGACAACTTACTCAACGAGATTGAAGCGTCAACGTCAGAGGTACGTCCCGTCCGCTTGGCGTTACGTGGTCTTCAACACATTTAGGAACTCGAACCCGCGCGTGCCATCATCGAGCGCATCCGTACACGCGACCTTTACAGGGTCGTTGACTACAAGGTCTTTTCGCACGCCGACAAAGATATGATCACGTCCAGCGTGACGCCGGAAGCAATCGTCGCGGTCGCGAAATCTGGTGTGTTGACAGGTGTGGACGAAGAGCTCGTCGCGGAGCTCAAACCAGACCACATCTCCGTCTCCTGCTCCCTCTTGCACTACGGCAAAAGGGAGTCGAATCCACTCGGCCACGTCACGTTTTACTCCAAGAAGAGGCCCAACCGTGAGTCGTACCTGTCCCATCGACGTTTGATCGTGTGATGACGGTGCGTGTGTACAGAGTGTGCTACGGCGGACTCTAGCGACATATCGCTCTTGATGCCCTCTTCGTTTGCCGAGGTGTGGTTGAGGATTTACACCAAGGACGCCGACTTTCATGGACTCATTCAAGCTGCGTATCGACACATTCTTAAGAGCCTCGTCTCGGCGGATGCACAGCTCCAGGGCGACAACACGCCACCAGCTGAGATGGAGGAGGCACCCGAGGAGGACGGATTCGATCCAGTGGTATTAGGCGGTCCTGGCGCGGTCGCAGTGATGGTGACACCAGCTGGGACGCCAGATGCGGGCGACCGAGGTGATAGCGATCCAGATTTGTTGGCGCCGATCAACCTAGGTAGGCTGCGGTCGAGTCCTGGAGAGGGTCCGTCGATGCCACGCGTGCTGGGGCGCAGCGTGAGTACGAGCTCGATCGCATCCACCACGGGTGAACGTCGTTCGAGGCCAGTTGGGCGGGTGTCCAGTTTCTCCGAGAACCGGTTCACGGAGGTACTGCCCAGCTTCCGCGGCGAGTCCCCGACACGCAAGTCGAAGAACAAGCGAGCAAGGGAAGGAAGCGAAAATATCGAGCCAACTGGGCAGCCAAAGAAGAGTGCCAGGGTAGAGGAGGCTGGCAAGGAAGCCACTGCCTCTTGAGCGAGTGGGTGCTTCCCATATATGCTTCCATTCTTCCACCTACTATAGCCTATACCTGCTAACGATTTCAGTTGTACATCACAAAGCATTCACCCGTTAGATGTCAGTATTGGTATTAGGCACATATCTTGTACCGTTACACGCTCATCTTCATGGATATCATCGGATGGGGTTCGTATCCCTCCACTATAATATCATCGCATTCAAACTTGTCCATGTCACCCACGTCGCGCGCAAAACGGATCGTGGGGAACGGTTTTGGCTCTCGCAGGAGCTGTGTTTGGAGTCCCGTAATGTGGTCCTTGTAGACGTGTGCGTCTCCGAGTTGAATGATGAGCTCGCGCGGTTCGGTACCGGTGACGTGTGCGATCATATGTGTAAGGAGGGCGTAGGAGGCAATGTTGAATGGAATACCCAGACCAAGATCAGCAGAGCGCTGGTACATGAGACATGACAGCCCATTTTTACCCTCGGGGGTCGATGCCATGTGGACGTAAAACTGGCACATCATATGGCACGGCGGGAGCGCCATCTCCGGTATCGCTATGCACCAGGTATCAATCGACGCGTATATTCAACGTCAACTAGATCGCTCACCCGCTGGGTTCCACGCGCTCAGAATGATCCGCCGATCAGTGGGGTTGTGTCGAATCTTATCAATGCACTCCTTGAGCTGGTCGACGCCCTGCCCGGTATAATCGGTATCGCAATCGACATACTGGGCGCCAAAGTGGCGCCACTGAAACCCGTACACGGGCCCAAGATCG
>JBBPTY010001016.1:0-11839 GCA_038094335.1 Tylopilus aff. striatulus | reverse complement strand
TTCCCGAAAACCTCGCAACGGGCTGGCTCCAAAAGAACGGTGCCGGAGACGATGCAGGGGCGCCCCTCACGCGATCTATGCGCCGGTTTGACACGGCGGCCGCGCTTCAGTCGGCTATCGTCAACCAGGGCCCACTCATCCCACGTCTTGTCGCTCAAGGGGTCTTGGATTCGCCCATGTTCTCGATCACGCTTCAGCGGGATACGATTCAGATTGGCGGCAACGAGGGGATGTTGTCCATTGGACGACTTCCACCGACCGTGGTCAGTGAGAGTTTGACTTGGGTAGACGTACGCGGTTATCCACCGTCGCAGGGTGGGCTCAACCCCCCGACGGACGCCACTGGGGAGGTTTGTTGGAGGGTAATCGCGATCGCATTCCCGCTGATCTGCGTCTTGATTAGGTATATCCCGTCGCGTGGGAGATACCCCTGGAAGATGTGTGGTTTGATGGCGTCAAGTTGCCGAGATCCAAATTATCCTCTCCGGACATATCGCTCTCAGCACTAATTGATACGGTCGGTCGTCGTCTTGTCGTCCCATACTCTTGTCGTACCCATGCTCGCATATGCGTAGGGCAACTCACTCATTCGTGGCCCTCCCGATGTGGTCGCGGAGATCTACAAGATGCTTGGAGGACAAAAGTTCGCTTGTTCTCCCGCGCACTGTTTGGAGTTTCAGATTGGGGGCAAGCGCTTCCCTGTCGATCCCCGTGATTTCGTCAGGGAAGTACGTACAGACGACCCAGACCTTTGTGTTGCAAACGTGGTAGCGACGGACGTACCTGTATCGGGTGGTGCTGGATATCTGTATAGCTGGAACTTGGGCGATCCGTTCTTGAAAGGGTGCGTTGTTGTCTCTTGATTCTAGGAGCATATGTGTGTGGATGGGGAAACTTTGGACGTTGAGTGGCACGACCCGGGTCTACTCCTCTCGGTTATCAAGACGGCAAGGAGAGCCTTGTCTTGATGAGGACGTGGGGTCTTCCTGTCCGCATTTGCCCACTGATACAGGAGACATCCCTGTATTAACACGAGGAGCCTTCGGGTATCCGAAATGTCCAGTCGAGCATCGCTTATCGTATTTCCTCTCAGCGTGCTGGCCGCGTTTCATTATGGCTCGCTCATCCACCCGTCCCAAAATTCACCGCGTGTTGGCCTGCTCTCGACAGTTGACCTCCGTGCCAGCCAACAGCTATGTGATGACGAACACAGAGCGGAATTGGACCGCTCGGGATACCCAAGTACGTCGTTCGATGGCGATGCACTAGATGGGTACCTTGCTGACGACTCGTTCGTCGCTCTTAGTGGTGGTAGAACTGGCACCGGAATCACTGCCACCTGCGCTTGGGACTGGCAGGGGGGGGGTGCCTCTTGCGCGGCGGCCAGTCGCGACGGCGAGCGCAGTCCCAGCGTTGTTGGCAAACCGGGGATCAGTGAACGTGCAGATTGGCATTGGGATCTGGGCTGTTTTCTTGGCGGGGTTTGTAGCGTGGCTGATATGGAGGATCACCGGCTGAGAGGCCGTGTCGCATGAAATTTTTCCGTGTCGATACGAGCGAATTGATTTGTAGCATATACATGTGTAACTAAAACACGGAGGTCTTGGTATCGGCGCGGTGCCGGTGAGAGATTGTTACAAATATGTGAATGGAACAAAGAGAAAAAAAAAAACAACGGTGAGACTACATATATGTCGGAGTTCTAAGCGTTTTCCCTGCGCGAGCAAGACCTCATAATGATATTCGTCTCAGGCCACCTTCAACAATGTAGCACCCGTGAACAAATCCCAGGTTTGTTGGAGTAGCTCTCCACCGCGGACTTGGTTGCTGTCATGGAAGTAGTTCCAGTACCCGGGCAACAGGTGGTGAATCGAGAACCAAATCTGTGGGTCACGGTGTCAGCCCCATTTGACCCACCACAGTCTAGACTCGTCAGGGACTCACGCTATAGTACTTGCACGACCGCTTGTCCGCGTCGCGCGTCTGCATAAACAAGAACCTTCCTCCGACAAAGCATCCGTATGCGACGAACGCGACCGTGCAGAACCAGTCAATGTCCCAGATGCAGCAGAGTACGAAAGACCAGATGGGAAGGCCGAGGCCCACGACGAGGCGGGAGGCGACGGGGAACATGATTGGGACGGTACAGCGACCGGTGAGACGATCACCAGGGACGTCCTTGAAGTCTTGGCAGTGTACGGTCGAGGTGAAGACAGCGATGGTGAGCTGGATCGCGAGTTTGCCAGTCTCACTGACTCGGGAGGGATCGCACCCTAAGGGAAGAAGAGGTGAGCCGAATGTGTTATCGAGCGTAAGAGAAATAGTACCTGCACTGAGGGTGCCCCCCAATTCCATACAACCGTACATGAGAGCGAGGATGGCATTTTTTGAAAGCCAGTGCTTGTCGCCATCGAGCTCATTGTACCAGAATGTGAACAATTGCATTTCGAGGCTGGCAAACATCAAGTGAGTGCTGAAGAGAGCCGAGTATGCAAGACAGAGCGGTGCGATGAGCCATCGTAGAATCGTTGCATTGGGAAGGGAAATTCTTCCAGCGGGGAGCGGTCTGGATGGTTTGTTTATCTTGTCCTCTTCAGGAGCCTTGATCTGGTTCGCAATATTGAACTGCAGAATGTGTGTCCAAACCCACACAATAGTAGGGACGATGTGAATAGGACTGCAGAGCGGTGCCGAGGCGATAGCAAACAGTGTCTGGAAATTTATAGGGTGAACATGGATATATCAACAATTAATAGTACCCTTACCACTGGAATAATGGCCGTTAGGATGTCATTCCGGGTGAAAAGGAAGATAGTATACAGGTGGTATTTGATGCTATTGAAGATGGAGTGTTGTACAGTCATGATCCTCGAGGATGAAAAGAACGTTGGCTCTCTGGTCGTTCTGACCTAGGGGGGCATATTTATATACCGCATTCAAGTTAACGTTCCGGTTATGTTTTGTGCCGATCGCATAAAACGTTGAATGTTGAAGAACAGTCAGTGGTGACGTGTGACTTGTTTGCAGGTCATTTGGATGCGAATGCGCACAGCTAACTTTGGCCCGGAGGGAAATCAAGCCGGGCAATTAGATCATAGCCTATAGCATCTGGACACGCAAGGCACTGCAACTGAAAGCCATGACGTAGCGAGGGAGTAATCTTGAAACATTTGTTCATTCCAATGTCTGATAGACTTGTGTCGGAACGTTCTATTCTCACAGCGATAAGGAGGCCGCCGCCCGTTATCGTGTCCCTGGAACGTTCAATGACAGCATCGCCTTTACAGCATTTTGCTCTTCGATGAACCCGAAGTAAGCGAGCCAAAGGTTGGGCTACTTCGGTTCAATTGGCTGGGAAGAATCAGAATTGCGGTGAAACGAGCGCCTACCGAAAAACCACCACTATGTTGCAGGTAGCTAAAGATTGCAAAATCAGACATATTATTGACTGGAACATGTAAGATGCACTTGTCGCGTGGGAAGGGATGGTCGACCGCTGGAAGGTGGAGTAGTAAAAATGGAACGTCACGTTGAGCTGGCTTTCAAGTTTTCGGCTTGCATGAAGCCGGCTGCCGGCACAGCCTGTAACGTGCTTCGACCTCAAACGTTCAAGTCGAAGCTTCGAAAGTTACCTCGAACGTTGATTAATGGTTAATACCTCAGGCTTTCTCTGATCAGGACGAGCGATGACGAACGATGGCAGGGGGCTCCGGGCTAACACATCAAAGATCCACCATTCCGGACCGTTTCTGAAGCCGCCGTTCCATCAACCTAACGAAACCGGAGCACTTTGGTTCGACAAGCCAGTGGAAGTATGTACAAATACTCAGGAGCCACTAAAGTAAGACCGAGGTATGAAAATAGTAAATACTGGCTTATATGAGCCAAAAAGCGTTGTAATCTCAGACTCCAACGGTGAGCCTTTGAGCTTTCGTCGGAAAGGATTGTCGTAAATTAACAATGTTTTCAAACCTGGGGGGGGGGGGTCTCGGCTTAATCCCGGAGATCGACTTGCATCGTCATGCACGGACATAAGATTTGGTCATGCGAAATGAATCCATCTTTTACTGTATGTACAGGCTGAAATACACTCCATGGGGTATCAAAATGAGGCTGCTATAATGTTAAAATCCTACGACAACGACCATCCGTTTACAGGAACGCCTCCTATAAGGGACGACTCTGAAAAGAAGTTCCAGGCTTTCTGGAGAAGCTCTTCCCCACGAAGTTCGCTGTTGTCATGGAAATAATTCCAGTATCCCGGTAGCAGATGATGGAGCGAGAACCAGACCTGTGGAGGGAAACGTTAGTGCATCTGGCGAGACAGTCTTGATATTCAGGAAGGACTCACGCTGTAGTATCTACAAGATACTTTGTCTGCGTCGCGCGTCCGCAAGAAGAGGAAGCGCCATCCAACGAAACATCCATATACTACGAATGCAAGTGTGCAGAACCAATCAATGTCCCAGATGCAGCAGAGGACAAAAGACCAAATGGGAAGACCAAGGCCGACGACGAGGCGGGAGGCGATGGGAAACATGATCGGGACGGTACGACGGCAAGTAATTCTGTCGCCTTCTGCATCTTTGAAATCTTGGCAGTGTACAGTGGAGGTGAAGACAGCGATAGTCAACTGAACCGCCAGTTTCCCGGTTTCACTGAGTTTGGAAGGATCGCGACCTTGAAGGGAAAATTAATTGTGAGTGCGTCGAATGGGAAACATGCCGGCAATTGTTGACATACCTGCGACGAGCGTACCCCCGAGTTCGGCACAACCGTACATGAGGGCGAGGATGGCGTTTTTTGAGAACCAGTTTTTGTCGCCATCCATCTCATTGTACCAATAGGTGAGCAACTGCATCTCGAGGCTCGAAAACATCAGCTGGATGCTGAAAAGCCAGGAGTATGCCAAGCACAGTGGGGCAACAAGCCATCTGATGATCGTTGCGTCCCGTATGGAAATCCGTCCTGCAGGAAGCGGCCTCGATGGCTTGTTTACCATATCTTCCTCTGGCGCCTTGATCTGATTTGCAATGTCAAATTGCAAAAGGTGCAACCAAATCCAGAAGACAGTGGGCAGGATGTGGGCCGCTGATGCTAGCGGTGCCGACGCAAAGGCAAACAGAGTCTGTGATAAGAAGTGAGCGATGTAGAAATATCCGAGTCTCCGCCATGCTTACCACCGGAATGAGGGCAGTCAAGATGTCATGCATGCTAAAAAGAAAGATGGTATAGAGGTGATATCCGATCTCGGATGGGTTAAAAAGCGAGTATTGCACGGTCATGGTAGTTTTGGGTGCAATCAAAGGTGGTCTCTGACATTGCTAGCAAGACACCTGAATGCATTTATACGTGTCTTTGCGGCCAACATACCGGTTATCGTTAGAGTCTCCGAGTCTGTGTAGGCCAGCATTGGTCTTTTTCATCTGGAGTTCACCGGCGGACAGCATTAGGATAGACAAGGGGGTTGCACCGATATTGTGTCCAGATTAAGGACACACACATCGGCAATCGGTACCACTAGTACGAAGATAGCCTGGTTCGTGGCTATTGTCGAATTGACTCCGACGGCGTGTGTCCAAGTCGTCGCTCCCTTCGGGCGATAATGTTTGAATTGCAGTGCAATTGGCGCCTCTGGCGGTAGAACGTAGACAGCTGTGACGGGAGTGCGCACTTCACCGTTCGGTATGAAAATTTTCGTACGGCATGGCGGGTAGAATACTGCCGACTTCCCTAAAAGAAGACGAATAAAAACGGTTTGCGAAGACATCGGAGCGATTGGCGCCCGCACTGCTTTGGCTTTCCGAGTCTTCACGCTGGCGTGTGCTTCACATTGCGCCTTCGCTGCCAGATGGCCTCTTTTTTCAGCAAAATATTGGATACTGTAGTCTGGTTGTACACCACCTACAGGGGAGGCGCTCGGAGAATACAGGCAATTTATCCTCGACAAGCGCACTAGGAGTCGGAGTTCATGGTCTCGGAACAACTTTGGGCCTTAATGAGCCTGCCGTGATAGTTAAGGGGGAAAGCCATCCTTCCCTGTGAATAGCTAAACTTGAAAGGGACAGGACACATGTGGTACTGCTGGGATATGCACAGCTTGGTTCATCTGCCAGAGAAGGCATTCACAACACGAATGCTATCCTACGCGATTCCACTAGTACCATCAAATATCTCTATGTGAGGAAGCCGATACGCTTACCACGTTTCTTATTCATTACTCGTTGCGAGCTGTTCATGGACGAGCAAAAGCTATGAGTGCTTACTAATCAAGAACGGCAAGGATATACTTGGAAGAGTACTCCCACCTGCGTATCTCAATATTCTCTGACATAGCCGATCCCGGACCGAAATTCGTTTGACAGAAAGAATGTTGATGGACCATGGACACCCCTTTGATGTTCCAAAGTACATACAACTTTTCAGCGATGTTCATCCTTCACACAGCTAACAACTCTGTCAAGCATTAGCCTCGAATATGATCCTTACCGGAGACAACTCGATGTTCAGGGATGCATGGTAAATTAATGTTGATTATATGTATTTCCATACGGGACGATCGAATGCCGAACGTACCTAAAAGCTGTTTCAACTTGCCCGCGATGCCACTTGCCGAAAGGATGTACACGCTGTGTAACGGACTTGAAGATCGCGTTAGCTGACTTACAACCTTGACGCATGATGTACAGGCTGACCTATCCCAAATTCCCACTGGACTGGCAATCCCCCATGTTGGCATAATTCATGTCCACACCTCAAGACAAAAATCGATATAAAGTATTGAGTTAGCCTGCTATTGCTCATAGCTGGTTTTATGTCGGATCTCAGCGGACGGGGAGTCCTTTATCCATAACATAAATCAGTACCCATACGATACACAGTGCCCACGAGCACAGAAGTGGGCATACTTATACCGCCTTAATGTATGAGGTAGGCGACGAAGTGTGACATCCATATCCTACGAATTCTGCCAGTGAGCCGGGTATTTTAGGTGACCAGATCGTTATATCGGCTATTGCTAGTATGATTCGGCGTCGGGATGCTCACATTATCCTGTGACTCCAACTAACTTTGATCACATCTGCCCAGGAAAAGCATATCAATATTATTATTAAGAACATGTGAACAGCTACCAAATACAATCATGGTTCCCATATCTTGGACGTAATTACGATCAACGTGGAAGGACTATCCTTGAACAGGAGCGGTGATGAAGTGGGGCCGGAGGCTCCAAACTCCACAAGTAAACCTATGAACCAGGGAAATAAACGAAAGAATATAAGGAGGTAGCGTATCGCTACAAAAATGGATGGTACGAAGTCCCGCCCGGAGGTGATGGAATGATGGAGAACGTAGAAGATCTAGTAACGGGATTGGGGAGGTGGAGTGGCCGCTAGCGCTGACACAATGCTATGTAGCATAAACAGACCTGCACAGCGGAGGAAAAAGAGTGCTGAGCAGAGATAAAGGATGGGCAGGTACTTCCTGGGCCAGCTAATAGATCAAAAATTTGAGAATGGGCTGGGCTTGAGTACGTTCACCGGTGCTTCTTCTTGGATATGACACCCTTCCTTCTCACTGTCCTGTACGAGGGATGATCGGAGGTTGAGAATCAACTAACATCCGATTACAAGCTTCGTAGGACTCGTGATGAATACAGTTGTCCTCACTGATACCGGCAAGTTCATCGCCTGCTTCTAGGTCCAAAAACTGTTGGAAGTGTGCCAAAAACTCTAGAATTGAGGGTCTCGGATCCTCGATCGGTAGGAAAGAGATGGCAACCTGTGCCACCAACGAACTCGAATTGAATTCTCGCCTGGGAAAGTTCGATTTCGGCCAGAAGTTCAGCCACATCATTTAGAATCTGGCGAGGATGAGGCAATAACCCCGAGACCAGAGACCATTTACTCACGAGATTGGCGCGTCTCCTCCGGCTCTGGAGTTGCACGAAACGGACCACGGAAGTGCCAGGGTAATTTATCGCATGCCCCATCTCGCCCAAGATATCCATCACAGACTGTCGTTATAGGTGAATGAATCAACGTGATAAAACTTGAAGTGCATATTCACTCGTACCGGATTAAACTCTGGGTCACATTTGCATGCTTCCGTTGTTCAACAGTCACGCCAATTGGCGAACGGGAGTATATATCATCACCATCCACGGGAAAAAGGTTGAATGCTGCATAGTCTATGCATGAGCACTGGAAACCGGCCTGCCAGGGTCCCACTCATCCACTGGTACGCCATCTGTCCTACTGGCCTCACTAATTGTTCTATATCCATCGTGAGTTCTTGCAAGTGGATCTAAATTAGCGGACGTAGGATAGGATTCGAAGGATGCATAAATAGCGAGGTCAACTAAAGTCGAAGGCTCAGACAGTCTGCAATCTCACATCGGGGCCGTTGCACCCCACTCAATGTTGTCGTCTAACGGAGGCCTGCCTTCAGTTTTCCACTCTAAGCCACTATGGCTTACCACAACGTAAAGTCCACTGGGTGGTTGGGTATGACCAACAGAGATAGAGGTCGCTCGAATCTCTAGTATGACCAGCTCATGAGCCATTTTGCGTGCGATAGAATGAAAAAAGTGATTCATACTAGTGATCGCCATGTCTTCAAGGTCTCCGCGCATGTCCGTCTCATGGTTGGCAGACTCGCAACTGTCTGAATCCGAAGCGGAGGGGCTCTGCGAGAAAGCTCGGTCGGATCCCGAGTCTTCGCATCGGTTAGTCTCAGAGGGAGTCCGCCAATTTTCCCTATATCAGCAAATGTTTGGAGGTAGGCTGGTGAATCATGCCAATGTTGTCCGACGTCCGACACTGATGGGTGCAAATACGATTATATAATCAGATCTGTCACATCATTATTTTACCTACTCCTCGAGGAGCCGAACCGTCGCCCGTTTCAAGCAGAATCCCACAATCACCTTCAGTTTTGTAAACTACCGAGTCTGACCACCGGGCCCGCTTAAGGACATGACGGTTCTATCTCTCCAGCTTCCTTCCACTTCGAGATCGCTCAGGTTGGCGACATGTTCAGTACCCCACGCCACCAGCCTGGGCCAACAACTCAGACCACTCGACTTGACAGCGTAGTCTGAACCTTGCAGAACAAGGCCAACAGTGTCCCTATGTCCCAAGATGGTTCATTATAGACCGCAGCAACCGAAATACAGTCGCTACTTTGCAATTTCGCTTCGAATGATTGCCCAGGTCATTGTCGTCGGCGCACACCACCGCGTCGGGAAAAAAAATGGCGAGAACCATTCCTGCGTCATTGTTGAAGATATCAGCCATCTTTTCCGACCATCCTGATACCTCATACGGCCAGGTACAAACCTCCCGAATGCCTCCATCAGGATGGTACGTTCGCCACCGCTTACTTTTCGCTCAGTTAAATCCTTCTCTTATCTTTAGGAACCTCACTTAGCTCATGATGAGGACTTCAGCCTGCGTGTCGGATTTCACGTGTACTGTAGGCTTGTCGTGCGTTGGAGAGGGGCAGGAGGGCTAACTGCCCCAGGCGATTCACTGGCTCTACGACTTGACTACCTACCGCCAGGGCCCCTGCCACTGCTGAGGAGGACCTTGCCCCGACGCTGGGCCCGGGCCAACTCCTGGCACAGCGTCTCTCTCGGCCGTCTTTCACCCCCGTTAACTCTTGATTTTGTTTCTAGCTGGGTTGCCTATGATCTACCACTTTGGGCCGGAGGATCTATACGACATCACGTTATTCGACCGTCTTGGCCCAAACGAAGGGCTCTTCGATAGGTGTAGCTGTCAAGATCGGAGTTGAGTCATCGGGCGCAGCTACTAGGGAGGTTGAGAGAGTAAGGGCGAGGCGAAGTTCGGAGGATTGCGTTCAAGCCGTTGTTTGAGGAAAGGTATGCAGCAACCCAGTGCTAGTGCACAGTGAGTGCCACTGCATGTTGGTACGGACGGTTCAATGGGGGCACGCGCAGAAACTTCAAGTTGAAATCCGACCGCTGGCCCAACACAGCGCGACTGCTTCTTTCTGCTCGGTTAAAGCCATATTACATGCATACCAAGACCCCTGGCACCAGACGCAGCAACTTGGGGTCTCGGACTCGAATGCTACACTTTCGCAATTCAGAACTATGCAGGCGACATGACAGATTCGTGTTGATGCGACGTAGAGTCGTATCGTGTTCGTTCAGACACCCTCTTGGTCATTCACCAATTAACTTTTCGATCGCAGGGCTCAGCGCAGGCATCAAAACCTGACGCATACCGGACGAATAAGGTCACGACAGGTACAATGAACGTGTATAGCTACAAACGTGCAATAGTGTAAAAATTATCCGTGGAGGTGGATGTAATGACAGTGCTAAAATGATCGAGATAACGGAGCCTGCCCCGTTGACGAGAAATTCGAAAACAAGGAGCGGGAGTGGAAGACGAGACTAGTCTCAGGATTGTAGCGAACGAGGTGGTATCTGAGCATTTTCTAGTCTCCCCTCATGGAGTTGTAAGGTGGACGACACTCCATTCTGCATCGTCTCGAGTGGTACAGTCACCCTTTTCGTCATCGTGTGCAAGGGACGACCTGAGGTTGAGAAACAGTCGACATCCGATGACAACTTCCATAGGTGCAGGGAATTCTTCGGAGACTTTTAACCATACGAGCTAGCACATGTATCCATCAAATGAGCATTGTATGAACAACACACGAATCCTACCCCAAGACTTTGTGCGATGACAGCACTAGCGATGCATGTCAACAATATCCTGTCAGACGAAACGTGTTGCAGAACTGTTAAGATTGTGATACCGAGGAATCCACGCACCACATGAAGTAGCCCACGTTATCCTTGACGAGGACATCTGCGATGTATACCCGATCCACGGGCTTAGTGCTGTGTTTGCGCATCCAATTACGGATGCCGCGCCATACAGCAAGGAGACATAGAAGACCGTCATACATGACCACGGGCAACCACAAGACGTATGGTTGGAAAAATGACGGTCCATGAATGTCGGCGCAGATGGGTAACCCTGACAGGATCTCATTTGTGACTACCCAAGAGCGAGTCGGCGTGAGTGGCTCAAGATAAATATCTCCGGACGTACTCTGTGAACCGGCATCGACAAGAGCTAGAATTGTCACTATCGCCGCAATCTGACATATAAAGCCAGAGATCATCAACGCAAGGATTGTTTTCGATTGGTGATACAAGGCGTATAATCGAGCTTGGAGAATCACTGGGATAGAGGTGATAGATAACTGAGGAAAGGAATGGAGGTGAAACTCACGCTGGATGAAAAACAACACCAGAATGCCGAGCCACGACTGGACGAAGAAGTATACTTTGCCTTCAGATAGAAAGAAGTGAGAAGGACAAAAAACACGGCCGATGGGGTTTGGCTCACAGCTGTGCCGGATCATCAGCGTCGAAATAGTCCAAAACGTGTCAGATGGAAACGGTGAAAGAGGACGTACAACTTTCATATCAAAGTTAGCATTAATTGATGCTGTTGGAAATACACGCACCTGTTGGGTATGACGTCCTCCAAGAAAGTCTGTATAAACCTCAGTAGTGATCCCCTACGACATATGAATCACCATACTCATCATGTTCAATCTGGGTAGGTCAGACAACGAGTTGCTATACGACGAGGTATTTATGAACTCACATGGAGAGTGCAGTACCAATGTAACGGATCTGATGCACAATTGTGCTTACAAGGATGGGCTCGAACGTGGAAGAACATACCAGTACGTAATTCACACTCCCGAAATTGAAAGGATGGTTCTACAGGAGAAAGATTGGTGAGGTTGAAGTATGAACTCGTACACTTACCCAAACATGATCGAC
>JBBPTY010001015.1:0-11839 GCA_038094335.1 Tylopilus aff. striatulus | reverse complement strand
AAGAATGATTTTGTTGTTGGGGTTGGGGGGGTAAAGACCTTGGAGGAGGGCGATGGCAGAGTCGAAGATCACGGGACCCTCACCGCCAGCCTTGGCGTGGACGCGGAGTTCGTGGGTGTCAACGATGTCTGATTTCATGTTGTTGATGTAAGACGGCGAAGAGCTAGTCAGATACACCGAACGGAGGAAGGCCCCGAGCTGGTGAGACTGGACCTGTGAGAGTGAAAAGACATCTGAGCGTGTGTGAAGAAGACTGGGAATGGGGCTTACTGCGCCGAGGGGAGTACTCTCGGTGAAGGCGGGCTCATAGGTAATGGGGTCTTGGTAGTACTCGAACCGGTCACCGTTGCGGGTAATAACGAGAACACCGAGGACGTCGGTCATTGTGGGCAAGTCGTTTAGTTTGAGGAGTGACCGGGGACGAAGTAGAAACCAGAAAGCAGATGGAGACCAAAGACGGGGTGGCTTCAAGGTCTTATAGGATGCATGAATTGCGCAATGCGTGCAAGGCGCGTGGCAAGCAAAGCCGGATAGCGTCAGGGTGGATATTGCCTCCCGGACCAGAAGCCAGTCACCACGCGTGTCACACTGGGGTCTGGAGCCAGGAAGACGCGAGGCCGCTTTTCTTCCAAGGGACCATGCATGGCTGGTTTGCACAGGCGAGCAAGAATGAAAGGAATGCTCAAAGGTCCGGTGACGGGTTGCATGCAGTGTCCAAACTCGACTTCTAAAACGGAGAACATACCCCCAATGATAGTAGGTTGTCAATTTCACTTGGACTGTCGCGAGTGCGTGAGTGAAGCCTGTCAGTGTCAACAGGGCATTTGGGTCGCGCCCCATACCACGCATGCGTGCTCCGTGACCACGTGCCTAAACTCAAGGGATTATATTTAATATGAGGGTTGAGGCCGAGGAAGGGTAATTGTCATGATGAGGCATGAATCACCGTCGACAGCCTCGTTCCTAACACGCGGCCGATTGACAGTGTGAGCTGCTCTTCGCGCAGGGAGCGCTTCAAGATCGTGTCCTAGTCTGGATATAACGATGAGTGAGAACCTCAAGCGCCAGGTGCCTCAACGCACCGGAGGAGAGCCATGAACAGAGAAAAGGTGTATTGAACAAGGTGAAACGCGACCAGACACGTGGTGGGGTTAAGCTCGGTTGGATTAGATAACGTCTTGCGGCGCCAGAGCGCAATCTCAACTGATGTGTCAGGCAAAAAGAAATCATTAATGGCGCGTTGAAGGCCAAAACCATAAGCCGTCTTACAGGTCGATCTAATTTACTTCTTTTTCTTGCCTTTGGTGTGTGACGGCCCTCCACCGCCTGTAGATTTCCCGCTGTGACTCTGTGCCGAGGTGTTGTCCAGAACCACTCCCTGCGTTGCACCTCCCACACCTCTCCGTTTCTTACCGCTGGACCCAATGGATGATCTTTCACTCTTCTTTAACCACCGCTCCGGATCAGGAGCTTGCGTGACACCCGGGATTACGCCCTTTGGGACACGCTTCATCCGCACTTTCTTCACTTTGTTGACGACTTGAGGATCATCAGGGTTTTGCTGAGTCAGCGCAGCACTAGCAGATGGCAGTTGCGTTGTGGGTTGAACGGACGGCGGTGGGGACGTCTCGATCGTGGAAGCGATTGAAGAGGGTAGTGCATCAAGAGCATGCAGGAAGCCTGTGTTGATAAAGTCGAGATGCTTCTGCGAGGCAGTGAGATTCGTCAGAATATCGGAATATTCCTCCGATTGCTAGGAAGATAGTGAGTGGCGAGTGAAATGCAGGCAGTGCGAGAAGAACACACAGGTTCGGCTGTTTCAAGCAGTTCGTTGTAAAGGTCGACACTGGATTGATACGATCCTTGGCGATAATTCTATAAAACGGATTGCACGACATCGATCTCTTATGAAGATGGCGGCAAGGTGTGGTTCAGACGTACCAACTGAGCCTCGAGATGGAGAACGCCACGGAGATCTTTGCTTGAGCCTTTGATTCTCCCAAGGGCAGAAGCAGCCTCCGCCTCTCTATGGAGGCGATACATGGCATATGCCTCCTCAAAAGTATAGTCAGGGCCGTTTTGAGTTGTGGACTCGGCTATGAGGGAGAGCGCAGTATTATACTGCTCTGTCTGAAGAAGCAAGAACAATTTGGTCTGAAGTGCGTCTGCATCAGCAGGGTGCACACGAAGGACTGCACCACGCTGCAGGTGTCAGTTACTCCTGAGTGGAGATGAAATTGGACCACTCGCTCTTATTACAAGTCTTGACGGCATTGGTGAAATGACCGCCCTCGATTTGAGCACACAACGATGCAAACAGACGTCTCAGCAGTTCGTCAAGCGGAGCTGGCTGCTTTTTCCGCGGCTGCTTTTTACTTGGAACACTGCTGGTCTTGGGAGGCATCTGGGAGTCGTCGTGGTCCAGTCGTAATTACCGTGGAAGTTACGTAATCAACACACACACCCTTTCGTCCCTAACCCTCTTCAGATAAAAACCCCAATGTCCACCGAAGAGTCAGTACTTCCAACTGCCGCTACATAGATTCACCGCTGACCGCACCACAGATCTGCCCAGGTAGAGCCACAGGATGCCAGGATGCACGAACCACCGACGGCACCTGCGGCCATGGCCACTGCGAACAAGAGGCGTCCCAAGATTGACCTCACCGTCCTGACCGGTGAACGCAAACGCGGTAAAAGCATGTTTGGTATTGTACTCGGCACGTTGAACAAGGCCAAGATCGAGGACAAGGAGAGGAACGCGAGCGACGCCGTTCGTCCATTCCCTTTGCCTGACCTCCCATGCAGCTGACGACCCGTCCCTTAGGCAAAAAAACGACAGCTAACCGAACAGAGACTACAAGCTAAGCTACGCAAAGAGACTGACTCTGTCAGGCGAGCAGAAGAAGCCAAGAAGGACAAAACCACCGCCAACAGGAAAGAAGAAGAGTTGCAGCTCAAAGACTCCATCGTACGTCCACAAGGGTTTTCCGTCCAGTGCCAATGTAATCATGCGTCTTACCCACTTCTTAGTACAAGCTTCGACGGATACGCCTTCCCTTTGTAAGCAACTTCTTGTTGACGAGCGACATCATCCCCTCGGCAGACGCAACACCAACACCTCCTTTGGCCAACCCACTCGCACCACCATCGCGTTCTCACCCACCACCATTGTACTACCTTCCAGCTGTCATGACTCCTGCCCAAGAGGTCTTCCTCGCTCGGCGAAAGGTGGAAGTGCGTCAGCCACAACATTTCATGAATGGCTCTCAAGGCTGACATGGTCCTGCTTATCGACAGGTCACTGAAGCGGCTGAGAAGGAGTGGGCAACTTTCCGCGAAGAGCGCACTGCTGGAATTGAAGAGATCAAGCAACTTCGAGAGCGTGTCGCCGAAGAGGATGTCCGTCGCAGAAAGGAGCGCGAGCAAACTTCGAAAGAGGATGTTGAAGACAAAGAAATGGCTGAAGAACCCCAAGAACCCAAGCACGAGCCCGCACCACCAGATGCCGATATGGAAGTGGACGAAGAAATACGGGCCGAACCAGAATCCGCTGAGTCGGAGCGGAAGGAAGACTCGGGCGGCATGCGGGCCGACGACGAAGATGCAGTGGAGTATTGAGTAAAATGAATCGGTAGGGTATGTGCGTTCCGTATGTATTCTGCTTTTCTCTTGTCGTGTCGTCGCCACCTTCTTGACCATCTGTCTTTACATGATTGACCTAAATTGAAGGCCCTTCACTACCATCTTATCTGCTCTTCGAGCACCGAGTCCTCGTAGATGTAGAGACGTAAATGATATGATGTGGCGCTGTAGTTTGTCTACCCTACTACAGGTATCGTGTGATGACTAAGTACACGTTTTAGAAAGTGAGCCTCGTGCCTAACTTTTGCCTGGATCACCACTGGCAGTGCACCACGGACCAATCAGATAGTAAGTTGCGACCTTCGAATCTTAGCACCTTATCAGCATCCTACTTGAAAAACACCGAACACCGTGGCCCACTGCCAGTACTGTGCTGCGCAGAAGCTGTTTGATGCATAGACGACCCGCTAGCAGTGTAGAAAACAACTCAGATACTGATCCGCTCACGCCGATCCCCGCCCGCTTATTAAACATAGATTTGCGTTTCTCCCTGTGGGTCCGCTCGTCGTCCTGAAAAGAGGTAAGTATCTCTGCGGTGGATTCGGAACCGAACAGCTGAGGGGAACAGCCCAAAGGTCGAAACGATGCGCATTATGTAAGCCCACGGCAAGTAAGCAAGTAAGCAGCGCACAGACAAGCCGTAAAGCACCCTGTCAAGCGAAGAAAGGTGCCCCGGATAAGATCCTACAGAACTTGGCGCGGACTTGGATCAGATAGGCAACCTGTGTATCGCCATGGTTATGATGCCGGATAGATCCGCTGGAGTCGAACCAGCATCACCTGCACAGCGAACGCGAAGCCTGCATGGATGATCCGGGAAATTATGCAAGTCTCGCACACTGGCCGTTGTGACGCCGTAGTCTGTGTCCCTTGAATGGTCGTTCTATATGGCTATGGTTGCGCTTTCTACTTGCCACTGGCAGAGATTCTCCGCAAATCTCGTCGTTTCCCGAGCCTGGGGTCGACGCACTATCGGTAGACAGAACGCGCCAGCATCACCGGAGTTGCGACGATGCGGCCGCAACAATGTAGGGGCCGTCTAGAGCCTCCAACCAGGCCACTAACCGCCCACCTTGAAAATTGTGGTCAGCACGACTCTGTACCGGTAGGAAACAGCAAAAATCACCTGTAATGCAGGTACCGGTAAGTCTTGAGACAATACACTCCTCCCCCACGTGTCGAACGAGCAGTAAATGGCAGCCTGCTCGAGCACGACGACTCGGTCGCCACCCACGCCCTGGGCGCTAGAACCTAATAAGCGAGTTTCAGCGTAGGCGCCAGCGAGCATCTTGCGGCAGTCTTACTAGTACGGACAGATGTTTATGGCGCTCGAGACAAGTTCGACGCAAAGACTGGCGAGACGGCGCCCCCACCCCCCTCGGGCTCTTGACGCTCTGCTAAGGGGGGTATATCTCTGGGACGGAGGACGGAGGGTACCACGAACGTGGCGTCTCCAAGCGTCTCCAGGTCCGCAGGTGAGCGAGGAAGACGGGCGAGCCCAACACTAAGTGGGGCTGGGGAGGGCTCAGAGCAATGGAGAGGGCGGAGACACGACCCCGCCCAATGAGCCATGACAGGCCTAGGAAGAGACAGGTGAGGGGGGGGGAAAGAGAGGTGTGAAATTTCCGCCACCTTGGTCGTCGCTTGAAAACCGATTCCAACCTTTCTCCGAGCACCCGCATTCTCCGCCGATTTCATCCGAAACCTCATTTTTTCAATATTCCACTAGTGATTCCACACATACACCTATTTTGTCCAACTGAACGCATGGATCGGGGTGATGTATCGACGGCATGGTGACGGAATAGAAGGTAGGCGATCAACGTATAGAACGGCAGAGAATCTAACCCCATTTCCCGGGTGTGAGGGGCGTGAAGCCCTTCAAGTAGCCCCTTCCGTAGATCGCAAGCTGCCCCCATGCAGCTCCAGGCCTATTGGGAGGGGGATCGTGCAAACCTACCTCGTGTGGGTTAACAAGAATTTTTTTCGTTGGCTGATAAGCCCGCCTTACCGTTTCAGGTCTGGGTTTTGATGTCAGTAATATGCATGACGAAGCGGTTTGTGGTCGGCATCAACATGCGGTGACCCCATAGATGGACATGTCACCTCACGCACCTTGATCACCGAAAAGCACGCACCCTAGCCATTGATCTCGACCGACTGTCGTAGGCCATTATTCATTTCCTATAGGTCGGCTCCACTTGAGACTATGAAGTAAGAGAGAAGTTGGCGGTGGAGACTCAGTGGAAAGCCTGGTGTCGATGAACCTTGGCACAACTCCATGATCGGATCGATGCGACCCACAGTCCAGGCTGTCCCTGTTGCCTTCTGCCGCGCAGCCAACGGTAGAAAATGCACCGGTAAGGGGTAGAAAAAAGGGTCTCAATGAGTCGGGTTAGGATGTTGCCGTACGCCTGGGTTTTCCAGCGCGACGCGAGAGCCTCCCTCACAAAGTTCACAGTTTCATACACGATCCAATCTCAGGGAAAATGGAACGCAGAAAAAAAAGAAGCGCGCCTTTTCAAGCAGAATCCATCAACCCGTCCTTCCGTACCGCGTCCCAGACGAGAAAAAAAACAAACAGGGATACACTCAGCTGATGAAACCCGAGCTCCCATGGCAGGCGCTCGATAGTCCTGTAAAGAGACTGGAAGTTCCGCATATTTGTTTTCCCTTGAGTGGTCAGTTTCCTCTTTGGTCATAGCCATCTTCCAAATCCACGTGTCGATGGCTGGTCTCGAAGCGAAACAGGGGCCGACTTACGGAACAACCCCATCACCGGCGAAGCAAAAATCGCTGATGCTGTGCGCGGGTGGAATCTTCCTTAGGTGTATGCTTTTCATCTTGGCGAAATGAGCTACTTGGACCGTCACCACGGTCGCTGAAGCTATTGTTGTGATCGGACAGACTAACTTCGTGCGCAAAAATAGGCAAATGCAACATGCCTTGTGAAGCATCTAAGGTGTTGAGCGTGCTAGTCACGGCGGAGGTACGAGATCTGGCATCAAGTTAGCAACATTCCGGCCAATGAGGGAGATGAAAGCACACCGCGCTTAAGCGTTTCATTAATTGAGGTCGCGTAGGAGCTTGAATAAGAGACGTCCATTGCGAGAACAGGTGTCCATCGTGAATTCAAAGCATCCGTCTGCGGTAACCAATAATATAGTCCACTAAACAAATCAAAACACACTGCACAACATGTAAGGATGGTCGCAGTCAGACTGTCACAGTATATAAAATGTCTCCGGTTAACCGATCGAAAGGAAAAGGAATTACTGATCACAGTGCCCGGCGTGCGGTTGGCACGAGAATGGGTGACGTAATAACATTGCTAGCTGTCCCAGTGGCAACAGCAGTCGTCCCAGGAGCAATCAGAGTGGTCGCCACAGGAGTCGGTATAGCACCAACTGCCCCGGGTGGACACAGTGCTGTTGGCATCGCGGAGCTCACCGCGTCCCAAGCATTGGGGTAACTGCACCCTTGCACTTGCGTAGGAGCCAACCCAGTATCACCAGAATCATACCACCCATTGCCAACGCTCACTGTTGGTTTCGTAGAGAATGTCGGGGGAGGGAGGGTGGGAATAGGGCTTGTGGAAGTATACGTAGGAAGCAACTGTGGGTTCGCCCCTGGAATCAAGCCACTGATTGTCGCAGGAGGATATTGGCCATACGAGGCTATCCAGGTGGCGGCAATAGTACCAGCGCCAGCGCCGCCTGTCTGCCATGACGCGTACTGATCATTAAAGGGTTGTGGCGTGACCCCAAGAGCTTCACACGTCCCAATTGCCGTCCGTGGGTCAAGGGGTATCCAGCCATTTTGCAGCCCGAGTTGGTAAGACCAAAGGGGTGATTCGACTGTATTTGTGGTGGATGAATTGCCGATCTATCTCAAGCCGTTCATTCATACACTTTGTCACGATATCAGAGGGAACTAACAAACCTTCCAAGTCCAGTAGAACCAATTCTGAAGGGCGTCCATTGATGCTAAATTGAATTCCATGAGACCATCCTTCATTGTTTCATTCCATTGAGACGAGTCTAAGAACGGCGAACACGACGGCCCAGCTGTCGTCGCGTCGGTTGTGCCCAACAGGAAAAGCCCGCACTCGTTGTATCCGGTACTAAATTCACCTGCAATGGTGATTCCAAAAGCAGATTGGCTTAGAAGGATGTCAGGAAACAGCCGGGAAGGTCAATCAATCAAAGGTACCTAGCATTCATGCCGCCAGCCCATGAATTGCAAGCAGATGTAGGCCAGGTCCCGCCTGCTTGAACGCCGGTGCCAGTGGCAATAGGCTCCGTATTCGAACTACCATCGAAAGCAAAGTAGGGGTGCGTGTCGAGAATGATGCGATCCGAGCCCGTTAAGAAGCCTGCCCAACGCTCAGTACCTAGGAAGCCATCGTGAATGGCAATATACGCCCCATGGCCTTCACCGACGCCAGTGATATTACGAATCATATCATAGACAGCAAGATAGCTGAGACTATGTTTAATATCCGCACAAAAGAGCTGCCGAGTGCGAATAACTCACAAAGTCCTCAGTTGGTCTTCACCAATGGTGTTTGGAAGGGGTTCGTTCATGATGCTGAAAACAGGCACGACGGGCTGCCACTCTGGCTGGGAAATAAACTCGGCAATGATTCGGATATAGTCAATCGTGCGCTGAGCATTGGCCAGGCCCATAACACCATTAAGGAAGTTAACATTGCCCAACTTTCCAGAGTGATTGTAGCCTTGATGAACAACCCGGTGAGTCAAGCTCTAGGCAAGCAAAAGGTAGGATTACCATTCTGCGAGCCGGGAACAGTATGAAAGTCTAAGTTGACCCTGATCCCATATTTCCGTGCCCACTGTAGGACGCGCAGGATATATCTAATAATTGGCGTTAGAGATCGATCGTCACAAAGATATAAAAGATGAACACACGGCCAGCAGACTTTTTCTAAGAAAGGTTCGAAGTCCCACTTCTCTATAGCCCAAAAGGGGATCGGTAACCGAATCCAATTCAATCCAGCTCCAGCAATTTCCGCGATGTCTTGTTCCGTCTGTGAAGTGTATAGATTGTAAAGGCGATTGTGTGAACGAAGAGGATCTAGGCTGCTTACGATAAACGTCTGATAATGGGTTTCGAGTTGATTTAACCCTCCACTGGCTGTATCAGCAGCCATAAGGGTACTCAGAGTCCATTCGTCTACAGCGGAAGGGTATTTCTGAAAGAGTGCGGGGGAAATGAACGGCTCAAGGACAAATAGTCCACCCAAATTGACGCTGTAGATGGCAAATGTCACAAACAAGGTTACAAAATACATCAATACTGACCCATAAACTTTGTCTTGACCCCAAGTCCAGCTCGTGTTTAGAGGTGGTGTCCATGAGTTTGGCTGGGCATTATTGTTGAAGGGATTCTTAGGGTCGGATACCCCTACAAAATAGGTTAGTCAACGTAACGAACGTGCGACAAGATATGCGGAGTAACATGACACCCATCGGACGGGAGGCGGAGAAACAAATATAGATATATCGTCCTGACAGATGTGCGCTCAAGGTGTTCTGCGGCGCGCTAACTATAGTGGGACTGCTGCGAACGATTGACAACCAGGTTACGATAAGAAGAGTGTCCAACGTCAAAACACAACGCCCATCCAAGGAAATAATGAGATCACAGAAACGATAAGGAATACTCACAGAAGCCGCCGAAATTGTTGATATATGTGAATGTTGTTCCATCCGAAGTTTTAACGGTCGAACCGTTCCCACCAGTAGTCACGCCATTTCCGGAAGGGCCTGGGCCGCCGCCAGTGCCTGACGGTGAACCGGGCGAGGAACTTGAAGCGGAAGCTGAGTGATGCTTGACGGCGACGAAGTAGACTGGAAGAACAACGGCGAGAACCACGACGGCGAGAACACCAAGTGCGATAATCCAGAAGATGGGCCGTGTAAGAAGCGATCGTTTGCGAGGAGATTCAGGATCCTGATTGGGGGTAACAAAAGGCTCGCTGAGCAGCTGTTTTTCGTGCGGAGCCAGAAGAGGCGAAGCGTAGCTCCCGGAGTGCATGGCGAGCGATCCTCGTGAAGAAGGATTGAGCGATTCGGAGCCTTGTTCGAGGTATGAAGCTCTGGGAGGTCCTAGAAATAAGGCGTCTTGCTGGGGGGTACTTGGCGCCATGCCTGTCGACTCCACCTCACTGACGGGCCTTGGGGAGGAATCAGGGAGCGACATGGTCGAGCGAGAAAAAGAATGGCGAGCTGAGATTCACACGTAAGCTTGAAGCGCTCGATTGCGAGTAACACTCCTCGTTTGTTCTCGTCGACGGGCTATTGCTCCGCACAACTCGTGACCGCTGCGAGCAGCACGTGCCATGTCAACCAGTGGTCGAGACCACATCACCTTGTCAGGTGGGGCAGGCACCAGCCAGCTACTTGATGAGTTCAAGTTCAAAAATACAGACAAGCCTCCTGCCAGTGAGGCACTGATATCTGATGGGGATGATTGTCACGCGATCGAACCGGACACCCCACAATTTCGACTTGGTAATGAATTACTCTAATTTGTCCCCGAGGCAGCATCGCAGTCACGGTGAGACTCGTAATTGTCTCGGCTGTGATACTGATACTGTTCCCTGAGCGTTTTCAGGGGAACCCTGGTGGAACCTCCACCGGACCATACGGCCTTTGCCCGTCATCAGCGGGCTACCTATAATAGCACGCTCCACCCACGGTGCAGTCGGCGTAAGACACGCACGGTCAGTCCAACCTCAACTATTTTCCCTTGGTTTCGCTTTCAGACCGGCGGGGCTTGAAGCTTGAAGCTTGAATTATGGCATGAGGTTAATTCAACTAAATTACTTTTGAATTCACTCGAGTCGTTTTGTTCGAACAGTAAGCAAACCATGAAGACTAAAAATAATCATATTTGCGCTGACATCGGACCCAGATCAGCCTGAAAGAAAATGGGAATCAATACCCTAGGAAGCATGCATGCTACGGTTGACTTTGATGAGTCCGGCTTCGTTGACGCAACGACGCAGGAAGACCCTTTGTGATCTACTTCGCCATCAGATTGACCCAAGAAATATCCACAGCCAATTAAGCAGGGGAACTGTGCTCAGGGGGAGAACACGGCCGATGAGGCAGGCCATGCATCAAAAGTGCGTGAGTGGAAAGTAAGGATGTTCGAGTCCAGGCGTGATGATAAACGCTGCAACCCATCTACGCGGTTTATTGTATTTGTTTGACACCGAGGATTTCCCCTTGTTGAGGGCGCACTGCAGCCATCGAAGTACGCTTGCTCGGTACTAGCAGTCAGATCTTTATAAGCCTATGGGCAGTGTGGTGTCTGCATGTAACATACTCTCAACTTCCCACTGGAATGTGCCATTGTCAGTGCCATGGATCTACCTTTGTCGAGAGCGAGCCGCATCGGCAAGTCACGATTGTTACTCGACATCGACCGCTACCCTTCTTTTGTGTTGCATGAGTTCCACGATTTGACGTGTGAGTAGGTTTTGACGTGGGTAGGACTCGCCAATGCACTTTCCCCAAACTTCCCACGCATATATATTACGAGACCCATTGGACGCAAAAGCTGCCGCGGCCAAACTGGCGTAAGAGGTGTATGGGCCATCGATATAGCCTAGTCTCGAAGTATATAGCGCACAGCCCAACGGGTGGACCTAGGGTCTGTGCAGCGCAATCCCTGGCTGATTATAATCACCATTTGACAGAGGCACTGCACTAAAGACTCGCGGGAGTGTGCGCGAAGTCTGCTTGTCCACCTTGAGAACGTTTACCGACTTGCCAGCTGGAGATGTGGCAAACTGGCTAAACGTCATGTTGGCGCCACACTCGCCACTGGGGATCTTCTATCTGAACTAGAGCGAAGACACCGTGCACGCTGACGCTGGGGATCAAAGTAAATCGTAGTCGTGTTTCTCACTTGAGACGTTGCAGGTCTGTCTGCGCGAGGTTAACAAGATGTGTGTGATAATGGTTTTTTTACCGACGACCTGATATGGTTACGATATCCCGCGGATTACACGTACACGCCAAGGATGCCACCGGCACTGAGATAAAAAACACGTGCTTTGACGTGAATGAACGCGATGCAGAGGCGCAAACGTTGCCTGTGCCCCAGACGCGTGAGCCGTCCAGCTGTTCAGGGCGGAGTACTGGCGGAAGGTACCTATGAG
>JBBPTY010001014.1:0-11844 GCA_038094335.1 Tylopilus aff. striatulus | reverse complement strand
GGTTCAAAGAGGTGTTGCTGAGGTTGAAGCGGGAGGGAGATGCTGCGCCTGGTGCGGCTGGCTATTAGAATATCCACATATAATTGCCTTTGGTTCCAGGCTACATGTCTTCGTCCGTCATAATTTTGAAGTAGGTTCGGAGGGGATATGCGCCTCCACCCAGGCGATACATTCCTCAGTCAGCTTTTCCTTCACCCCGTCGGGTTCGTTATGCAACTCGTGAAGTCCATTCTTCAAAGGTATGGGTCGGATAGTCTTGCAAACAACAACCAGTGGACATACCATGTATGGAGAGAAGGTCTTGTCCTCCGCTGGGAGCAGTTCATAGAACTTCTCGCTAGCCTTGAAAGACGTGATCTAAATAGCGTTATTTTCACAACGATTGGAATTTTACGCAAATACTTGCCTCGTCTTCAGAGCCGTGGATAAGTAAAATCTGTCCTAAACTGAGCATAGCGTCAGAACTACAAGAAAAAAAGTACAAACAGGCAACCGTTTGGGCCACTCTGCGTAATCCTTGGCAAGGAGTCCTTCACCCTAAAGATCGCAGTTAGTGTCATACTGCAAAGTCGAAGAGGGACCCGTACGCCATCCAGCATGTCACTCAACCCACGGAGGGAGCCATACAGCCTGGTGAGTGGGTCTTTCATGTATGCTTCTTGGACCGCGACATCATGGGATAACGCCTGTTTTTCTCAGTCCCAGTGGACATGCGCGCATACGCAATCACCCACTTTGACGTCCAGGGGAGAGGGAATCAAAAAGGAAGGCGCGACTCGACTGGCTTTGCCACCAATCCAACGAGCGGCTTTATTTGCGGGTTTGGCCTGCAAAATGAGTGGACTGGTAGAAATGATGCCAGAGATGCCCGCGACGGTCTCTTTGGACGGAGGACCTTGAGTGCGCGTAGGGAACGCGAGGACCAATGCGCCACCCTGACGTGTGCATGTCTCCGGGTCAACGCAGAGTGAAATCGGAAGGACGCACGACCCACCATCGAATGGCCATACAAAAAGACGGGTACGCCAGCAAACTGCTGCTTTGTATGCTTCACGGCCCACTCCATGTCCTCGAGCTGCTCGTTCCAGCTCGTCTTCCCGTACGAAGAGTCCTTGCTCTTGTTCTCTTTGTCCTGGGCTGTCCTCCCGAAACCACGCTGGTCGTAGGCAAAGACGGCGATCCCGCGCGAGGACCAAGACTGAAAGACGTGGTCGTAGCGCGCGATATGTTCTGCGAAACCATGGATGAACACGACTGCGGCTTTAGCGGGAGAGGTAGGAGGGTATGTTCGGGTGTAGAAGTGGGTTTCTTGAGGGCCACTAAGCCAGGATTCGGTGAAAGGCGACTCGGACATGGTAGTCCTAGCAAGAAGAACGCAACGCGTGATAGGTACGTTTTGTCATCGCAAGGCACCTTTTAGTCCTTCGGCTGAGAGTGGGTCAACTCCAAGTAGAATCTACACATTCTAAACCACATCACTTGAAAGCTTCAAAGGACTCTTCGGTCGCCAATAAACTACTCGACTCAAGTCCCAGTGGAATGCTGTTCGCTCCCGAGATTCGTGGCGAGTGCTGTAGTATGAAACGAAACACGTGACGTGATCTTACTCTTCAAGTTCTTCCATTGATACTTGATGGCGAGTTTGTGTCGGTGGTCGTGGACTCGCTTCTCCAATGCTGTCCGTTGGCGGTCGACAAGGTCTTTCGGGTGTCATACAAGCATAGCTGAAAATGGCCGCCAAATGTCGCTTTTCAGCAGAATCAAGGGAGCCTTCAAAACACCAGAGTCCGAAGTGCTCGATAAAATCACCTCCGTGCCGTTCTACGAGCTTCCTAGCCCGCCGAGGTCGATACAGCTGAATTGGTTGTTCCTCTTTCTCGATGCCACCTTCACGTGCGTGCGTCCCGATACACGCGTGTCATCACCCGCTCATCGAAGTCCTATTTTTCATGCAGGGGTGCAGGGGTCGCTCTGGCATGGCGGTATTGGACACACGAAGTCCCTGGCGATACAGAAGGCGCACCTCCCAAACAAGCGCTCCGACCAGCCAATCAACGGCTCGCGCTCGCATGTTTCCACATCGGCATCGGCTCCTTCGTTGCACTCCGACTCATTGACGTCAGACGGGTGCACGTCCGCAAGCTCTGGCTGTTCCCTGGATCCGTCCCTGGAAACTACCGTCGAGGAAAAGTGTTGCCCTCGTTGGACACGATCGTGATGGAGAATTACTCGCTGTTTAACCCCCGGGTAGAATTTACGTTGGAACGGAACGCGTATCGGTTTACTGGACATAAACAAGATGCTATTCTTCGCTTGACACCTCCAGGTGGACGGGAAGATGGGTTCGTTCTACTCACCGAAGGAGTCCAAATCGATGGAAAGCCTGTCTCGAAGGCTGAAGCCCTCCAAGAAGTTTTGAACCCATTCCGACAGCCTAAGCATAATGCGGGCGTATACCGTACCTCTACGAAGACGAAATCTACCGTGAGTTCAAATCCGTTCATTAATCGTTTCCGAATTGATTGACGCCCCCGACGCTAAAGAAAAAGGAACGATCTGCTGCTACAAGCTGACGAGAATCAGTGAGCGCTACCTTATATCGTCAGTTGTATCATTGCAGTCCTGGGGAATTTACTTCATAAACAACATGGATCGCAGAGAAGCTGAGACCGCACGCCCTGTCTTGGTCACCTTGGAGCTGATTCAGAAATAAAGAGAATGGGCAAGGTAAATGCGGTGATGTTCGGAATTGTTGACAGAGGGTCATTTGAGCAAGTATACCGACCACGTTCCGGAGTTTCTACAGTGACCTGGTGACTACGATCAGTACTGAATGTGGACACTTGAACAATGATACACATTTCAAGATAAATAGTTCAGGGTGACCCCAGCCGGACGTGTAACTCAAAGTTCTGAGTCAACCGAGCCCTACGGACATGCTTAGTGTTCCAATACAAACCGATTATATTATAGCTGGTATCTCACCGGGGCAAAGCATACTAAGTTTGTGGCTATCCATGTGTCGAAAAAAGGGAGAGTGCTGGTAAACGGAGTGTACAGATCATATATAAATAAATGACGGATCAGCGCGTATTAGTAGACCAAATAAATTCTGATTGGAGCCCGAATTCTAGCGGACATCGCTACCGCCATGAACATCGTCCGTGTCAAATTTTGATATTGAGCGTAAATGTACCTTCCATGTGAACATGGCGGCAATGAGACCCAAGTCCACTATGCAACGAAGCGCGGATGGGGCGAAATCACAGGGGAATGAGCAAGTGTCGTTTATCGTAAAATTCGCAACGAGTTACAACTTGCGAAGAAAATAAGTGAATATTCCTCGTTGGGATTGACCGGTTATCCACACTATCTCGTCCTGCACGCTCATATGCAGCCCGATCACTAGCCGGTCGACTAGAGGTTGAGTACCGTTTTTCTGTCTTTGACAGTTCGCTCGTTATACTACCGAGGAGTTGGGTTGAGCTTCTGAATAAAGGTGCAGTTGGATAGATCAACGTAGTCGGGTGGCACAATCATATGTCTGCGACAAGCACTGCGCGATTTAGAAGATAACTTGAAAGAGGTGTTCAAATGTTGATTCGCACGACTTCTGAATCCGGCCGGCCAGAATCCGACGAGGGATGCCATTGAACCCATATCTCCCTCACATTCTGTACTCCACCGCGCTGACCTCCGTGTCGGTCCATCTGCTCTGGCAAAGAAATATCGAAAGGGAAGACCGCGCGCGATACCATGCGCGATTGTCCATCCTCGAAGACCTCGCCCAGCAACTTCGGTCGGGTGCGCCGATCACGGACGACGAAATAGACAGACTCAAACATCTCGCTCGCGTACACGGGGAAGGCGAGGAACAGAAACAGCCTAGTGAGGCCATACGCTGGTCGGAAGTGATTTGGGGTAAAAAGGCAGTGGATGCTAGTGATCAGAAAAAATGAGCTGAAGACGCTCTGCGAGACAAGTGTGTGCTACTAGTAATATCTGTAGCATCAACTGACTTGTTCTCTGTCTAGGCGGAGCAGTTGACACCCGCTAGTACTGTAAGAACGATGCCACCCGTGCGCTGCTCTCGAACGAGTGTTATTTTTCTGGTTGCATCGGACTTGAAAATGTCCTCTCTCAATTGTGTGTGGTATGTCGGGAAAAATATACAGCATAGTATACACCAGGAGCTAAATCAATCGCTGGGCCACGAGGGCTACACATGTGAAAAGGACATAGGCGACATCTGCCGCGGCAATCGGAGGAGCGTTGGCTGGAGAAGCGAGTTTCAATGTTTGCCCCCCTGAAACAATGTTAGTTGAACGATAGTAAAAAAATGGGGCTGGCGCGGACATACGGCTCTCCTCTGAGGGGTTTGTGACTTGTTCTGTGCTTCCGCTGCCTTCTGTGCTTTCTCCCTTTCTTTCTCCTGTTTCGCCATTTCCTTCTCTTCCTTCTCCTTCGCTCGCCTTTCTTTCTCTTTCTTCTCCATCTCCTCCCGCACCCTCTGCTGTTCTCTCTCTGCCTCTTTCGCCTCCTGCTCTGTCGTCGGCTTCTCCTTGTCCTGTGTCGTAGTTGATGTCATCGTCTTGTCTTCTCCCTTCAGAGAATTCGCTTCGCTCCCGTCTTTTCCCTTTGCTGTGTCGCCAGTCGGATGATAGTTGTTCTGCATGTATATTAGTCGCGTCCATCAAATTGCAATCCAGAGCGCCACATACCGATTGGTAAGGTGGTCCGCCACTCGATGGCGCATTCTTGCCCGGTACCTGTGGTGGTCCCATCGTTATTGTCGCACTCGGACCATTCTTCGGAGCAAGCTCGCCGTTCTCGTTCAAGGACGAGGCTTGGAACCCCGATCCCGTGGAGGTATGGCCATCTGACCGGGGGCCCAAGCCTTTCTTGAAGAATCGCGAGACGATCTCTCGCAGCGTCTCGTCCCCCACGCTTGCGCTTGTGGGGCTCTCGTGCCCCAGGTTGATCGCCCTGCGCTGGGCGTCCTCGCGGGCCTGGAGGATATTGATGAGCGTCTCCATCTGGAGGAGATGCCCGTCCATGGCGCTCGGTACTACCGGGCTCTTGCACAGCTCGACATACGAGTCGAGGAGCCGATCGTCGTCCTCGATCCCGTGTGTGGTGTAGATCGAGATCCGCTCCGCGGGCGAGAGCCCATGCATATCGAGCTCTCGGAGGGCGAGCTCTTTGACCCGGGGGAAAGACCAGCGCGAGGCAAGGCGCAGAATGACAATCCAATTGGCTTTGGATTGTTGGCGACAGGAGAAGACCCTGTGTGTCCATGTGCGTGTGTGTGTCATGAGGGACGTGGACTGGATTCACGCGGCGACGCACCCATCGTAATAGACCCAAATTAATTGTGCAAAGTCGTCCGCCGTCACGTCGAGCGTGAACGGGCGCGCGTCGGTCCCCACAGGCGGATCGTCTGCCGCAGTCTTCGCAAAGTGGCTGCGAAAAAGCTCGCTTTCGCGTTCAAAAAAGGATTTGTGCACCCTGAAGAGGGTGTTGCCCGTCTAGTTTTTGTGCGGGGCCCGGCGCGATGCGCAGCAAAGTGATCAGCCGAATAATCTCGGGAGAACCGAAACGCCATGATATCAGGAACGTACCAAAAACGAGATGCTACCATCGCTCAAGTAATAGTCGGGGTGGTGGGTAACTCTGCCGAACCCGTCACCCATGTCTGTGGACGGTGGTGGTGGAGGAGAGGAGGTGGTGCGAGTAGTGTGGACGAAGACACGCAGGATTCGAATCCGACGCTATCTATATCCGACCACGAGCGTCTCTTCCTAAAGATATCTGCCAGGGGTGAGGCCTCGAGGGATCAGAACCTTGACACGATTTGGGCGCACATCCTGTGCAGATTTTGCCTTGTGGGTCCTGACTCATTTGCAGGTGCCTCCTAATCCCATTCGGCCATCTCAGATGGCAGTCTGCGGTGGTAATCTGATCAAATCAACCTTTACAGCAACGCGGACCTACAATGTGTGTTATCGGAGTTTCTGATAAGACCGTGCGTCGACGAGCTGTCAACTCGAACTACAGCAAGTAGCAGGGCGTTATACAGCAAGATGCCAAGCAATGTTTCCACAGTACAAAAATAATCTCACAGTCGCATGTCCCAACAACGCATCGAGATCCCTCCCAGCCCGTGGCGGCGATCGATCGATCATACCTGGGGAAGACTCATTCTTTGAGCACCTTGAAGCTCATATGTTCGCCTCTTTGCAACATCTCTACGACACACACGTCGCGTATGCCCAACAGCTTATAGTGAACCCCTTCTGCGATCTCTTCCTTTCGCAAGTGGTGGCTGTGTTCGTAGTCAGCTCCGCCCCTTCGTGCGAGGGTAAAATACGTACCACTGGGTGAGGTGGCGGACTGCGTGGGGATGTAACATGGCATCCCCAACATGCGGCCGACAAAGGAGGCATCGTGTCCAGTCCGGAGAGAACGCCTTTTGCACAGACTGCTCGACTGCCTGGATCTTTTCAATGTACTGGTCGCTGATAAGCTGCCACCGTGGTGACTCGGCAAGTGGGGCTAACCCAATACCAATGCAGTGATAGAAACGAGCGTGCCAAATCTATGCTTCATGATTCAGCCGGCCGCCTTCTTGGTTTGCAGTAACAAAGAGTCGTACCGCATGCCTCCAGTTCATAACGAGAGTAAGTCCCTCGCAAGCCAGACACCGCAATCGGGCATTGCGATGATCCATATCTTGCGCAGTGGCAACAGTGGGATCCAGCCCGCATGCTCGGACGACATACGGTGCCTCATCCAGGAACTGGAGTCCGTTAATAGCTCCAATGGCGTCCAAGTGGTTGTCATGAGTAGTGTACATCACGTCGTTACACATTGAAATCGAGAGCACTTCAGGGTGAGCAAAGGCACCAGTCGGTCCCATGCGAAATACAGCGCAAGCGAGGTGCAGCTTGTCCAGGTCCGTCTGGGGCGATTCTACTGGCATATCTTGGACCTCGAACGTTGAAGCATCGATCGAAGAAAAGACGGGGACCTTCACCAGCGCTGCCATTTCAGAGTTCAGTTTCTTCATCCAGTCGTCAACCAATATAGGTAGTTGCGCAAATGCAAACGCAAAAGGCTTGTCATTCTGTTGAGCTTCCTCTGGAGCATTGATGATATTTCTAAACGCAGGAAAACGAGCGAGGTCCGCCACATGTGGAAGTAGGTCGAACGTTGGTAAATCTGGTGGTGGATTCGTGACATATCTGTTGTACTCATTCAACAACATCCGTCGACGTGCTGGGTAAATCAGTGTTTCTAGCCGTTGCGATCGGAGTCCATTCATCATTGCGGACCATTCAGGCCAGATCCTGTCCCATTCTAACCTGACATTAGCTATCATTCGTCGTCGAGTTCGTTTTGCAAAAACTGACCACTGTCCGTGAGAGCTTTGTATTTCTTGGAGATGGATTTGTTGCATTTTCCAATGATTTTGGGTCGGAAATACGAAAGCTCACGTGCGTACCCGAGTTGCATGAGCCGCTCGAAGATGCTACACTGGCTGTAAATCTGGACCACGACTTATTGAGCAAGAGATCTAACCTTTCCTGACGCTCATTTCGAAGTACTTCCAAGTCAAAACGATGTATTCGTCCTTTGCGTTGCTGCCAATATTCGCATTGTCGAGCGTGCTGTCAATCCTACTTAGACGAGTGATAGAAGACAGAAAGTTGATAAATCACACCGAGTATATGAGCTGACGCTGCTCCCGCTTTTGATTCAGGAGTTGTGTCTCATCGATGGACCGGGAACGATCGCGGCGAAGTGACATTATCTGATCAACATCGACCCACTGCGCCGATGCTGTGAAGTGAGTGAGAAGCACGTAGGCTTCGATGGAAATCCGACTTACTCTCGCCTATCGTGAGCTGTTCACAAGGCAGAACATCGCTATTCCCGATTATCTGATCTGCGATGCGAATGTGGCAGAGCCTAATATAGTATGTAACCTCGGGGTCCACCGACTCGATATCTCGATCACATACCGGTCGACCTTGCAGGTCGGGCAGAACCTGCGGCGAATGTTCCACAACACCGCCTTTGTAGGTTTATCGCAGGCCTAAATGGGACCTCAAGTTTGGCACGATTTTGAGGGACGGCAGTCAGCACTCACGTGGCATCGGTTGTAGAACACGAGATTGGTGTATGCGGGTTCGGTCATGTCGGCAGGGCATTCAGGAAGACCCTCAATCCGACGGAGGGAAGTTCTCCAAAGAAAAGCGGACGATTTGTGCATCAAGAGGATTCGAAGAGACTTGCATGTCCGTGCAACACTCAAGAGGTCCATAGGATAAATGTACGCAAAAATCTGTGCCGTGCCACGGGATGAGCAAAAGGATGAAGACATGACAAAGGGAAATAAGCGCACGATATACAGCTCGTCGACATTCAATCTGCATAAGCCTCCTTGCTCTCCTCGACGTCGTTTCTTTGGTGGTTCTGTGGTTTCGCGACGGCGTTTCTTTGGTGGCAGTGGGGTAGCTACTGCAGGCGCAAGTTGGGCAGTGTCCACCGACGCCAACAGCGTGCCCCAGTCGTAGGCTTGACCTGGAGCTGACCTATCCGTGGCTGATCTTGGTTGCAGCATTGTGCAAGTTCGTGGACAGGGGATGCCACGCGCTTCGCGTCCCTTTTATAGTGGCTGTGCCACTGTCACGCCTGGCTGGGCCCACTAAATTTAGGGTGTGGTGGCAGAATGCGGCTGCCACCCTGAAAGATATGTTGAACCCCCATCCAGGATCTGCCAGGGCCACAACCATCACGTATCATGATTGATCCACCAAAATATCGGGTGCTTGCGAAGCGGCCGCCATAAAGAATGGCGTCGGTAGTCCCGACTCTTGACTCGCACGAGAATAACTTTCACGCCAGTCAAAATTTAGCTTGAGATCTGCGTGTTTCTGTGATGGCTGTATCACGGACGCCTGGAATAGTATACATAGTAATCGTCAAGGGAAAAACCAACATGACGATGCACGATCTGCCATGTACAGTGTAAATATTCTTTCACTTGTCACCACCTTCCTTTCCATATCACTACCATGTCGAAAGTCACCTCTATTCCTTCTATAATCATGAGGCACATACACAATTCTTGTTCAGAAAATCTACAGCAGAGGCTATCGCTATAGTACTTGATAAATGATCTGTCTCTCCAAACATGACCAGCGGGACTTTTCCTCCGAGCGAAACAGCCTTCACCCTTGTTTCGGCAGCGATTTGAAGTAATGTGCCCCTCCTTCTTCAACTATCTCCACCGCTAAACGTGGATATAGACCAATAGGCGCAAAATGATTGGGTTCAGGACGCTCAATCCCGTGACTGTGTTTGTTCTTGATCAGCCAGCTTCTCTGGTGTACGAGAGCAACTGCTCACTAGGTGGACATATGGCATAAAACGTCCCACGGGCTGAGCATCCCATCTCCAACAAGAGGGATACACATTGAGCACCGCACAATGCAATCCATCCTTGAGGATTGTTCGGCGGTCTGAATTGCGTCAATGCGCCCATCGCTGATAAGTTGCCAACGCGGTGGTTTGGAACGACGGCCAAGCGTAAAGGGTGTGTGGTGAGAAGCATGTACCATCTATCGTGCAACACCAGGTGCTCAGCACCTTCTGATAGTTCCTCGGTGAAAAAATATTCGCACCGCATGCCTCCAGTTCATGATCAAATCACCCCTTTCGCAAGAAAGGCACTCCAGTTGAGCATTTCGATCATCCATATCACTAACCGTGGCCACGCTGGGATCTAAGCCACATGCGTGGACGACAAAGGGAGCCTCTTTCATGAACTGGATACCGAATTGTTCCTCAATAGATCCAGGAGATTCCCTCTTCTCGTCAAACTCGCGGAAACGGTGGGACCAAGAAACTGAGAACACCTCGAGGTGGTTGTACAGACTGCTGTAGCGAGTTCGGAAGACTGCACAAGCTAACCGCAGTTTGTCTGTGACTATTGACGATTGTCTCGCGCAACGTGGTACTCTCCTGGGAACATTTTCTGGGCATAATTGACGAGGAATTTTAACCAGCTGAGCGAGTTCGGCGTCGAGCTTCTCCTTCCACTCGGTAACCAAGACGGGTAATTCTTCAAATGCGAGTGTAAACGACTTGTCGTCCACCGCAATTTCTTCCGGTGCCCTGAACATTTCCCTAAAGCGAGGAAAGCGGGCAACGTCCACCACATCCGGAAGAAGTTCGATCGTTGATGCATCTGGTGACAGTTGGCCGATATATCTTGAGTATTCACATATGAAAACATCTCTCCGTGCGGCATAGACGGTCTTATCGAGTCGTTCCCACCGAAGTTCATTCATGAGCTTGACCCATGCAGGTAATATTCTCTTCCATTCTACGGCCTTAAGAATCACTACAAGCTCAGAATGGGTTACATTTATGGGGCTGACCTCTGTCCGTGAGTGGCTTGAGTGATCTGAAATCCCTCTCACGGTGACGCTGAAGATCGTCATGGCCAAAATAATCAATCTCGCGGGAATATCCTTGCTCATTGAGACGTCGAAAAATGCTACGCAGCTCAACATCCAATCCGAGAATCAAGATAAGAAACGAACCTTTGGCGTCGCATCAGTTGACATTGTTTCCTGTCTTCCTTGAGATCCAAATCCCTCTCCTTCTGCCAAACCTTGCATTTTCGAGCGTGCTATTTGCCAACCCGATCAATGAGGGGTAGGAAAGGAGAACTAGACAGACCTGAAGAACAGCCTTGCGCTGCTTCTGTCTCTCAATTACGAACTGCGCCTTGTCGGAAGACCGACGATACTCTTCCATAAACGCAGCCGCCTGATCTCCATCAACCCGTACGGATGATCCTGTAAACGAGGTTCAGGAACTATGGACTGTAGTGCTGGGGCCGCGAACTTTTTTTTACATGGATAAATTCTGTAGGCAAGACCTTATTGACGCGAATAACCTCATCACAGGACGAGAGAGGACGAAGTCTGTGGGTTGTAAGCCTGCTGGTCATGGGTACCTGTGGAAAACTTGCCGTCTTACTCTGCAGCCTGGGCAATATCTGTGGCGTACTTTCCACAAGATGATTGCCGTGTACTTATCACAACCCTGTAGTGCACCATAAAATCATTTATAACCACTCAGAAAGTGTGCACATACGTGGCAACGATCATAGACCACGAGATTTGCATACTCCTGTTCAGTCAGGTCATCTGGGCAGGGAGGTAATCCCTTGACCTGCTGGCGAGTGGTCTTCCATACAAATGCAGAAGAACTGTGCATCAATAGTGCGCGAAGAGACTTGCACGTGCGTGCGAGATTCAAGAGGTCCAATAGCTGGATGTGCGTGGCGATCTAGTACCACAGGAGTGGTGAACGAAGGATTGTGAAAAAACTGAAGCGAAAATTCACGTACGAGAAACAGTATGTCAAGGTTGAGTTGGCACAGTTGGACCGGGTTTCCTCGACGGGGTTTCTTGTTGGCCATCCTTTTTTCTTGTCGGGCTCTTTTAGGAGGCGGAGGGCCATCTTTTATCTTGACGTGTTCAACGAGAGAACTTCCTTGTTGTTCCTCTCCCTTCACGTTGGCATCTTGCGCTCGTTCGGGTTTCTTTGCAGCCGACCCGGTCTGAACCATCGCGTTCGTGGAAAGGGGCGTGTTGTGCTTGATTTTAGGTAATCAGACTCACACTTTCAAGTTGCTCGATAGGAGCTCAGACGTTCTGGCAGTGCACCTGAGTTTCTAGTACATATTGTACACAACGTTTCAACAACAATGCCTCCTGGACGCGAGTAAGGTACATATACGTCGCTGAACTACTGCAGCGTCAG
>JBBPTY010001013.1:0-11852 GCA_038094335.1 Tylopilus aff. striatulus | reverse complement strand
GTATGAAGCTCAAGTGAAGCAAACATATCCAGATCTCGAAATCCACGTATACACTTCAATAGCTGATATCCAGTAGGATGTTGTTGCTTATTAAAGACTGGATGTGCAGCATATAAGAACAACTTCAAAAAAAACATGAACTTCAATATGATCAAATTCTATATAATAAATTATAAACCTTTGATATATCTTTATTCTTGCTTCCATCAGTATATGTAATTTCCATCACTTTTGAGAAGTGGGTTAGATTGTGCCATCGAGGAAATGAGTTATAGCTAAACAACTTAAATAAATAACAAAATTAGAATATACTTGAAATACTCACTTGTTATCAATTTGTGTTTTAGCATTACGTCCAAGTTCTTCTAGTTGCTTGCTGATCTCTTTCCACAGATGATTCTTTTAAAGACCACCATTGGAATGCAAACGATCAAAGGAAAGAGCTGCATGAACATTCCAGTATGGACTTTTTCAAAAAACATTCTAAAATATAATCAAATATATATAAAAAGGAATTGATATAAATTATATTCATATCACCTACCTTCACATTATGCAAAGAGTATTCCTTCAAAATATTTTCACATTCCTCAGCAGTAGATGCCTCTCTAGCAGAGGAAACAATGGCCTGTGATTGAACTAAATCCCAAGCAGGATAGATTTGAAGCTTTGAAAGCTCATCCTTAGGAACAAGGCATACAGGACAAGGGAATTTACTTCTAAGACCCCTTATCAATGCCATAATACATCTGTAAGATATATATCATTAGTTAAACATGCTATATTTATGAAGCTTACTGTTCTTCATAGTCTGCTGACAAGATTAAAATAATTGGAAATAGCCAATGCAATGTTTTATCAAAGCCCTCAAACCAAAAGCCTGTTTTGGTATAAGGCAAAAGACTTTCAAAAAGCTTGGAAAAAGCTTGATGCCAAACAGCATTCTTGAAATTGACAAAGCCAGGCTTATTCTTGTCCTTCTCACTCTCTTTGACCTATAAGAACATAATGAGCTGTCAAAGGCAATGAAAAATAATAACAAACAATTGGAAGCCAGCCCAAAATCTGACCTCCTCTAAGAGTATTGTTGCTATTGTGAATTCCAACAGGAAGATTGGCAAGTCTAGCAACTATTGGATAGGCCTTGGCACTACCAAAGCTTGATAGCTTGGTCTTGTCAGAGTACAGTATAAAAGCCAATGGCTTTCCATTCTTAGGAAGTTTTGACTTTACAATATCAGTATAGAAAAATCATCAATATTCTTTAACTAAGACATACCTGAGCCTCCCAAAATGCATTACCTGTCCATGGTTCATCATAGAACTGAACAAACTTCTTTTCATTGTACTTATATAATTGTTCAGCATCAAAAATAGCATGAGGGCCCATAGCTGGATCCTTCAGCAAGCCAAGAGCCCAATCCATCAATGGACGAACATGAACTTCAAACTCTTTCTTTGACTTGAGGTAGGGGACTGATATTACATGGCACTTAAACTAAATATTACAGTATAAATTTTAATAACAGTACAACAAGAAACTCAACTTACAGGGGTATAGCGAGATTCAAGATTACATCAAGTCTCTTGCATCTCCCTATGAGTAGCAAGGGTGAACTTCTCCTTTCCTGATATTGCATGTTGTACAATATTAATCAAATGGGTGGTTTCCTCCTTGCTTAGTGCAGCTCGAAGAGCCAACTCTGCAAACTCAAAGTCAAGCTGAGAGCGGAATGGTTGCCATGGTTTGGAATTGCATGGAGCAGCAGGCCTTGTAGCCTGTTGACGCTCAAAGTCCACAAAGTGGTGAACTTGTTCAGTAAGGCCACTGTGAGGATGATATACCACCTTGATATCATCCATGACATAGTTACCCATACATGCATCAGCAGCATGGTTCATGGAAGTGAAATCAGCTTGACCAAATAAGTAAAACAGACTTGAAGACAAAGCAAAACCTACAAGCATCAAGATTTACCACATCATCAGATTGAGAGACAGAGTCCTCATATCCCAAAAGATGGTCACCAAACTTTCCTGAAACACAGCCAGTAAGTAGACAGAAATGAGAAATGCATATGGAAACATACATTGCTGCAAGCCTGAGGAACTACTTTGTTTTGAGACATCATACTCAAACAGCTGGGGCACACCAGCAGGCATAGCTTCTGTAAGCCAGTAAGTAGCAGATCATCAGCATGGATGCCCTGACCTTTCTTCTTTTTCCTTTTCAGCTCCCTTGCAAGTTTCTGATCCTCCCAGCGGTCTTTTGCAGCCTTCTGGCACGAGCATTCATGAGTTGCAAGACCACAAATACTGAACTCCTTGTTGCATATACAACATCAGCCCTTTTTGATGGATTTCGGCATGTTATAGAAGTGTGAAGATGGAATGAGCAGCTTGTAGCAGCCACAATGAGCAATATTGATGGGTAGGGTTGATAGCGAGTGTTGCGATAAGGTTGTGACAGCATTGTCATGTCACATGCAATCAACAAAATCATGTGACAATATTATGCCATTAGCATTATAATTGTTCGCTATTACAATGGGACTTAGCAAATGTCTGACAGGTCACAGAAGGTCTTTCATATATTGTTTTTCATATCTTTTTCTGCCCAGCTGGTATTTTGTCCAGTCTGAAGGCCCCTATTTCTGTGCAGTTGCACTCAGAGTCACTCAGACTTGTCTTCTTTTCATTTGGGTGGACAGTCTTCACTCAGAAGACTTAGTTCTCAGTGTTCTCCCTTGTCTAGACCACTCCCATTGAGTAGATTCAGCTGGAACCCTTTGGGACAATCACTTGCCCCTTCTTTCTCATTCCTGCTTGTATTAGGCTCTTCCTTGGAGTAGCTGCAAGATATATTTTTGTTGTCTTACAGTGCATTACACAAGATTCTCAGAACTTATCCACACTGACGAGCCAATACAAATATTTGTTTCCACTAGAAGATGACCTGGCACCAAAACAGGTGCTAGACAAAGTCTTAGGTGTGACCATCCCAGTCCCTGTGAAGGACTTATTTGCGGTCACCCATGAGTTTCACAAGCAACTTTGGGACCTTACTACAGTTAAAAAAGTGACTACAGTATTGACTAACATAGCACAGGTCAACAAGCTCTCAGCAAGAGACCAGAGGGCTGTGGAGTGTGAATATGGAGACTGTATTGCTTGCAATGAGGATGACATGATTGTTGTGCACCATAGCCTGCCACTTCAAGCCATTGAGGTCATGGTCAGCAGATCAAGTTGAGCAGTGATGGCAGTCCTTGACTCAGGCTCCAAGATTGTGGGAATACTGAAGTGCATTTGGGAACAGCTCGAGCTGCCATTGTGGTCTGACCACACAATGAAAATGTCATCAGCAAACACAACAGTAGACTCTATGATTGGGGTCCTGGAAAACCTGGTTATCAATCTTGGTGCCAGTAAGGTCATGATGCAGGTACAAATCCTGGCCAGGACCAACTTCAATTTACTATTTGGTCACCCCTTCCACTGTTTGATGAGCACTAACACAGAGGACTCCCCAGATGGTTCACAGACAATCACACTTCAGGACCCAAACAACAGGAAGCAGTACACACTGCTGACCCATGTGTGGTCCGAGGATTGTCTGTGCTGCCACAAAAAATGACAGTGCAATAGTCATCACTCTGTTGTTGAAGTGGATTTTTGAGCATTGATGATCCACCTATCAGCAGGGGAGAGCATGACCACTCTTCTAGTGGGTAGACAAGAGGAATGTGTAGTCCAAAGAAGGGGGAATTGGCCTGATAGAGAGGGGCAGCAAGCAGGTATATGTGAAAACCAAATGTGATGGAGAACTGGATTGTAGAAACAGACTGGGGATAATCCACATTTAATTCAGACACCTTAGAAGCATTATCAAATGTTTATTCTTTTAACTCAGTTTCACATTTGCTAGTTTACAAACCAGTCACTAAAAAGATTCAGCCAGTTGTGGCGCCAGTGGAAGAGGAGTTCCACATAGTGCAGACCCTCCTGAGCAACCCTCTGGCTGGATTGAAACCTCTACCACTCTTTCCCCCCGATTTTGTCCTGGCTACTCATTTTACCCAGGAATGCACTGACAAACTAGATTTAGACCCAGCAAACTGGCTATGGCCCAAAGAAGTGAAGCTAGTCCATTGGCTAGTCCAAGAGCATGAAACTGCATTTGCTTGGGTGCTGACCAAGCGAGGTTGGTTACATGAAAAATACTTTCCTGCCATCAAAATCCCAACTATCCCACACACCCCATGGGTACTGAAGAACATCCTGGTCCTACTGTCTATGTGGACTGACACAATCCAGATAATCAAAGATCACATCACATCAGGTGTATATGAGCCATTGACCACTGCTTATTGATCTCGGTGGTTCCGTGTCCTTAAGTAGGATGGAAAGTCACTTTGGCTTGTCCATGACCTATAGCCACTCAATACAGTCACTATCTGTGACTCATCCACCCCTTCCTTCATCAAGCACTTTGCAGAGTCCTTTGCCAGATACACAGTATATGGCATGATGGATCTCTTTGCAGGCTACAACCAGTGCCCACTACACCCAGATTCCTGAGACCTAACGATGTTCAACAGTCCAATGGGACCACATTGGCTCACTACCATACCAATGGGTTATACCAATGTGGTGCAGATCTACCAGGCTGACATGGCATTCATTCTACAAGACAAGATCCCTTGCTACACCTATCTGTTCATCAATGACCTGCCAGTCAAGTCGGTCACCACATGGTACCAGTGTCCAGATGGGTCATATGAGACTACCCCCAATAATCTGGGCATCTGACATTTCATCTGGGAGCACTTGCAGGTCGTCCACTAATTACTACAGATGTTATAGAATGTTGGTGCAACAGTATCAGCAAAGAAGTTCATACTTGCCACACCGAATGCTACCATCGTTGGTCACAAATGCACAGCTGAGGGTTGGGTGCCACACAAAGTCAAGGTCCAGAAGATTTGAGACTGGCCAGACTGCACTAACCTGATGCAGGTCTGAGGGTTTTTAGGTGTGTATGGTGTACTCCACATTTTCATCAAGGATTTTGCTTCAATTGCTTGGCCACTGGTCAACCTGACTTGCAAGGATGTACCCTTTGAATGGGACAAGCCTCAGCAGACCACCATGCAGCATCTCAAGGACATGATTTGCCATTCCCTGGCCTTGTGTTGCTTGGACTATGAGTCCAGGTGCAAGGTTATCTTAGTGGTTGACACATTGGTCATCACAGTTGGCTACATCCTGTCCCAAGAAGGGGGGAATGGAAAGTGGTACCCCAACCAGTTCAGCTTGATCAGCCTGACCAAGGTTGAGAGTCAGTACTTGCAAGCCAAGCTCGAGCTGTACAGTTTGTTCCAGGCCCTATGCATAGTCCACATTTTTATCTTCAGTGTTGTGAACCTCACCATTGAGGTAGATGCAAAGTATGTTAAGGGGATGATCAATAACCCTGACCTGCAGCCCAATGTGACCATAAATCAGTGGATCATGAGTATCCTTTTATTCTCATTTTGGTTGGTTCATGTACTGGCTACCCACCACACAGGCACAGATGGTTTTTTGCATTGACCTCCCTCAGGGAAAGACCCACCTGAGGATGACAACTTTGAGGACTGGGTAGACAGTTTGTACTTGTTTTTGATCAGTCTACTCAATGACAGTATTCCATTGCCTGATTGTTTCACACACCTTTCCCAATGCTCTTTTCCCATCCATACCCATTGCCCCCCTCTTGCTGTATTCTTTCTCATTCAATCAGGCTCAGCCAAGGTGTTGTTGGGTGAACAACCCAGTGCTCTTGACCTCATCATCCCATGATCTCTGAGGGCACTGGCCAAGGAGAGTTGCATTACCAGATTCCACAAGTTCCTCTCTACCCATGTTCATGTTATGCTAGGACCGGGTAGGTACAAGCGTAGACTCAAACTTCGAGGATCAAGGGTAATCGACTATAAGTCCTAAGACGAATAGCAGAGAGTATTGAGGGTGAAGCGTAGTGACTTGCTGGAAGAGATCCAAGTGAGTGGTCAAGCCAATGGTGGTTGGATTGAGTAGAACTAGCTTGGGGATAATGGTACATGAAGAACCCTATTTATAGGGTGCGGAATGGTGCACAGACCATGTCTGTGTATGGTACATTGTATCATAAAAGGAAAACCAAGACAAAGTGATGTGAAGCAAAACAAAAGAACAAGAGTTACTAAATAAGGGTGTCGTTGACTCAGATGGCGAGGAATCGTAACATTAGCTCCCATTCAAGATAAAAAGTCCATTCTTTTAATCCACTATACCTTTTCCCATAAGTTCGTCATAGGATTCTTCTCCAGTGATGTCATTACTTCGAGTTAAGTGAGGCAGGATGTAATTTCCAGGAAGATCTTCACGAAATGGGGAATCTGGAGAAGGTGATCATATCACATACACTGCATCCTGATGGTCAAGGTAAACGTGATAGGGGACATCTTCGTCGTCATCCAACATGCGTTGAATTTGTGCTGCATGTCTTTGTACCATTTGTTCGGCTAATTCTCTGAGTCCGTGTATAGTGAGCCGTCAAAGTTCGAGGGCATCAATGACTGGCTCTGTGTTTGTAGGGGAGGAGTGATACAATGGAGGGGGAGTTGGAGAGGAATGATGTTCTGGGATGGATGGGGTTGGCGAGGAAGGGTTCACGGGAAGTGGGGTAATCAGATCAAAAGAGAGTTGAGTAATGGGTGTGGTTGGGGAATACAGAGGAGAAGAGGACACATCGGGAACTTCTTTCTCAGTAGTGACAGGGGTTTCTTCGTCAGGTTCAGATAAAGATCCCCATAAAGCAGGGCTGGGGTTAGGGACGGGGGAATCTGGAGCTGGGGTTGTCTCTCTAGTCGTTGCACCAGAAAGAGAAATATGATGCATTGGGGGTATTCTTACTGGGGAAGGAGAGGTGTTTACTCCAGCATATCGGAACTGTTGAAGTCCTTGGGGGTGTCCTCTTAAGAGGTAGGGATGCAGTCGAGGTCATGGAGAAGGGGGTGAATTCGAGGAATCGGAAGAGCGAGAGGAAGAGGATGACCTTCTACCAGCACGGTAAGACCAACGAGGTCGTTGGCGACAGTTCCCAAGAGTGTGTCCGGGGGCCCATTGTCTACATGCTGGGCATTGGTATCATCGACAGTGGGGTTGGTTGTGGCTAGTACAGTGGCAATGTAGACAGGCAGACCAATACCTATAGTGGAATTACAGGAGGGGAGGATCATCTTGATTGATGAAGTCATTTGCAGACAGATCTAACGACTCTTCTAAAATCAATCCTTGTGATACTGCTTGATTAGATGTTCTGATTTCTCGGAGTACAGCATCTACAGATGAGAGGGCGTCTTTGAAATGGAGGTGTGCCATCAAGGTGAGGAGATGTGGGTGGGTTTGGATGTCTGCGGTTTGCATTAGGGTGAGAGCGGGGGCAAGGTCAGGTTCATTAGAGAGGAGGCCTGTAAGGGTGAGGAGGTGGTTATGAATCGCCATGTGACTGGTGTAAAGGTTAATGAGGGTTGTGAAGATGGAAAACGGATCTAAGATCTTTTCCATGGGGAATATAAGACGAGGGTTGAGCATAGCGGTGTCAAGGATAGCAAATTCCTCTTCGGTGGTTTCTCATTGGGGTTGTCCATGGGTGAAGAAAGGGAAACGTTCTATGGGAAATGGTTGTTCGGCTGGATGGTCGGGGAGAGGAGCAGGGAAGTATGGAATGTCAAGGGAGTTAGTTGTGTTTGGGGTGGAAGGGGTGAAGTCATTGTTGTTGAGTTCGAGAGACATGTTTTATCTGTGTGATGGTGGTCAAAAGGATGGGTTTTATCGTTGGTGTAACGAGTTTTTATATCCCAGGAGGATTTCTAATGCCGATTGGAGCTCCGATTCGGGTAACCAGAAATCTTCGTTGGCTGAATACCCTTTCCATTGGATCAAATACTTCTGTCAGGATCCTGTTCCTTGGTGATGAATGATTTTTTCAATTTCATAATGTTCTTCATCATCAACAAGGTCTGGGGGTGGATTGGGGAAGTTTTTACCGTATATGGCATTCTCTTTGTAAGGGGATAGAAGGGAAGTGTGGAACATGTTGTGAATTTTCCATGACTGTGGGAGTCAGAGTTTGAATGTGACAGGGGATAATTGTTCTGTGATTAAAAAGGGTCCTTCTCATTTGGGGGAGAATTTTGGGTTTGGGAGAAGTCGTTGTAGGAGCAAGGAGCTCGCTACAGTTGTAAGTCCCAATTTGCATGATTTCCAGTATTCTAGGTTGCCTGGTGTCTGCTGCATGAAGCGCCGAGCCAATCCGAGCAAGTCTGAGTCTGTCCGAGCTGTCTGGCCTAGTCTGGTCGACCGGATCCGATGGTATCAGCCCAGAACGTCAAACCGGACGGTTCTGTTGATAGGAAACAGTTTGTTTTACCTCCCTTCACCCATTTACACTTAGTCCGAACAGTTTTACTGCGTTCCCTTCTGTCGCACTTCGTTTTGGTGCCCCTAACTCGGACCTAGACCCACAGAGTGGTCGGGTACATTAGCACCCTCGGACTTTCGATTTTAGGGTCGGACCTTTTCGTATTTACATGCCAGATAGTGCCACTTCGATGCCCAGCACATGCGGCTAGCATTTTATTAGTTTTTCTTTGTTGACAGTCTCGGGTATGCCCAGACTATAAAAACTATGTACGAACTACCTAATAGAAAGTTTTCCCCTTTGGAAGAGACTACCAGTGAGTGTCCAGGGAAGCTCAACAGTAAGTGACCACAGTAGGTCCTTCGTATATCGTTTTTTGTATCGTTTTCTGCCCGGCTGGTACTTCGTCCAGTCCGGAGGCCCCTATTTCCGTGCAGTTGCACTCGGAGTCACTCGGACTCACTTTCTTTTCATTCGGGTGGACAGTCTTCACTCGGAAGACTTAGCTCTCAGTGTTCTCCCTTGTTTAGACAACTTCCATTGAGCAGATCGAGTTGGAACCCTTTGGGACGATCACTCGTTCCTTCTTCTTTCTTTCACCCGCTTGCATTAGGCGCTCCCTTGGAGTTCTGCCACAAGATATATTTTCGTTGTCTTACATCGTTTCAAGTTACGGGCTTCTAGCCACACTTTATCTCCTTTCTTTAATTGTACCAATTTCCCGAAGGTTCGTGCTTTCATGACTTGTCGGGCGAGGTCATGCGCAGCTAACGCTTCGGCTCGTCCAGCATTGAGGAGTTTTAGTCGTTCTTCTAGAGCTGGTATGGTGGATGAGGGGAGTACAGAAGGTAGGGGGCGTGGTTCATATCCCATCATGAGGTAGAATGGGGATTGGTGGGTAACGGAGTGGGGTCTGTGATTGTGAGTGAATTCTGTGAACAGGATTAGATTGGTCCATGTCGAGGGATTCGTTTCACAGAAGATTCGGAGATAGGTTTCTATTTCCTGATTTACCCTCTCAGTTTCTCCATCTGATTAAGGGTGATAGGCAGTGGATAGGGATAGTTGATACCCGAGGAGTTTTCCTAACTCCTTGGCGAAGGTTGATGCAAACTGAGGTCCTCTGTCCGATATCACTTTGTCATATAGTCCAAATCTTTTGTAGACTTTTTGTAGGAAGAGGGTGGCAATTCCTGATGCGTCGATAGATTTTTTTGTTGGGCAAAGAATTACCCCCTTTGTAAGCCCATGGTTGACCATGACCAATAGACTATCAAAGCCCTCGGAAATGGGGAGGTCTGTGATGAGATCACAGGAGATGTTTTGGAAGGGGCGGGTGGCAGAGGAGGGTATCGGTAGGAGTGGGGCCATGGTCAGGTGAGTGTTGGTTTTATTTTGTTGGCAGGTCGCGCATCCTTCCACATATTTGCATACAAATGTAGCCAACCCTGGCCACCAGTATTCCTGGGAGACTAATTGACAGGTTTTGAGGTTCCCTGGATGGCTGGCAGTAGGGTGATCGTGGCATTGAGAGACTATTTGTTTTCGGAGGTCAGGAGAAATGTAAGTTTGATTTTGGAAGGATAAAATTCCAAGGTTGTAGTGCCAGTCGGAGAGTTGTGCACAGAACTTGGAGGGGAGTTCTCCAGGAAGTGCATGTAAGGCATCCAGGACTAAGGGGTCTTTAGCCCTGGAAGATGCGATCTTTTCTAGGAGTTCCTTGTCGATGAGATTAACGAAGATCTCAGGAGGAAGTAGGGTGATATTTTCATTGTCTTTGTTGTCTTTTGGGCAGTGGTCAGGTCTTTGAGACAGTGCATCTGGGGCTCCTAGAAGCTTTCCTGCGATGTGTGTGAAACGTAGGTCATATTCGGACAGATCTAGGAGCCATTGAGCTTGTCGACAGTGTAGAACAACAAAAATATATCTTGTGGCAGAACTCCAAGGGAGTGCCGGAGTGCAAGCGAAGAAGGTAAAGGGAAGAAGGGAACGAGTGATCGTCCCAAAGGTTTCCTGCTGAGTTAGTTCTGCAAAGGTAGACTTAACAAGGGAGGGCTGACCAACCCGAGTGAAGAAAAGGACGAGTCCGAGTGACTCCGGGTGCGACTGCACGGAAAGAAAGGCTACCGAACTGGACGAAGTACCAGCTGAGTGCACAAAAGAGAAGGAAGGGGAATACAAGTATAGACCTACGATGGTCACTTACTGTTGAGCTTCCCTAGACACTCACTCGTAGTCTTCTCAGTGGGAAAAAAGCTGTCCATTAGGTGCCGTGTACATGGCTTTATAGTCCGGGCACACCCGAGACTGTACGAGAGAAACTAAAAAAAAGGTACCACTGCCCGGTCCGATGGCAAGGGCCAGCTGCGTAGGTAAGAAGGTACTACTAAGGCTACGAAATACGGGTAGCGGCTTAGCCTGAAGCCCAACGAATTCGTCCGAGTGACACCGTGCGCACAGCCATGCGATCGCTGCTACCGAGCCTCGGACAGTCCGACTTGGACTACCTAAGCGCTCAGACTCGGTTCATACTTGACCACGCAAGTCTACTGATGTGAACTGGTGTGAATAGCAACTAAAACTTACTGTGAGAGAACTAGGAACCACCGGACCATACTTGGTCGGTGCTACTTGACCAATGCGACTGACTCAGGTGTGACACTCTTGACTCAGGGCATCGCTGGGCTCGACCAGGGACCTGTGAATGAAAAGCTGGGGACTAGGGTTTTGTAACCGTAGAGAGCTCCTTGCTCTTACAACGTGACGCTTGTCGAACGAATTGGGTGAGTTGGAATCGTTGGGCCAGATACAGGATATAGTCCATAGACGCATTCAGTCGAGTGAAGCGAATATTTCAGAAAGTGTATAGTTAATTTGGGTAGAGATGGTGTAAATCTTTGAAGGATCTAGGGGGGGGATGCTCTTCGTTTGGCGGAGGTGAGGAGCCATTAGGTGATGCAATTCGAGTCGGCTGACGAAGCGGGCAGAAAGAAACTTGTGCCTGGACGATGGCAGATTCGTCCTTTGAGTGCCTTTCGACAGAAAGAGAAGGTCCAGAGACCAACTTCACAACGAAAGCATCCAAGGAATTACAGAGCACTGAGATGAATGCAGAGTCGAGGACGTCAGAATCCTTCTCGATAAAGTGCAATATGTCATAGGAACAACTGCCTGCATAGTGGTTAATGCCAAATAGGTTCCTGTCATTCTCTCTGCCTTGGCTAGGGCTCACGACAAAGGATGTATGGACACCATACTTGAAGACGAGATCTTGATGGAGTTCATTAGCCTTTCTGTCTCCAGCCTTGCCTGATTTATAGGACGAGCACACCTTGTTGAGGACGCCAAGGATGCCACCAGGCTTGCGTGTCGCACGTTCGCTCAATTGAGCGCCACGAAGCTT
>JBBPTY010001012.1:0-11862 GCA_038094335.1 Tylopilus aff. striatulus | reverse complement strand
CTCTGCTTTCTCCCGCCTACGATCTATGTATTTGCAGTCACGATGTCGAGACTTCAACAGCCATCGTGGATGAAGGTGTTCGCATTGCCGGACGTTGCCTTTGACGTCAGGCTGGATGGCCTGCCAAAAATTGGCACGAGGGTACTCGCCTGTCTTGCGATTATCTTCATAAAGGTTATATCCGATAATGCATTTGACCATCTGGGTGACCAGTACCATCCCATCGGGGTATGTACACATACGCCGTCCTATTTTAACCTACCCAACTTGGTATCGACTCCCAGCGTCGCGAAAAACCGAGGGTCGTTCGGACAGGGCCCTATGCCTGGGTCCGTCATCCTATCTACTCGTATGCCCCTGTCTCTCATTCCTTGTTGGACAATCGTGACTAATACCGCGTAGTATCGCAATATTACAAATAACACTCCAGGCCCTTGCGTTTTGGTCATACGCTCCATTGGTATCAGCCGCTATTACTGCAGTCGTGTTTTCGGTCAAGATTCCCATCGAGGTATCTAATAGTTGATCTTGTACTTTGTGAGGTACACTGACCACAAGGTATATTTGTAACAGGAAGAGATCATTCAACGAGACGATGGGATCAGGGATGAATATCGCGTGTACATGCGAAAGGTGCCAGCGAGACTCATACCATATGTCTGGTAGATTGTCCATCTATCTATTGTGCAACTGCATGTCGTGGGCATACAGTGGCACGTAGTACAGGATGAAGCGTGGCTCGTCGATAATTCGGACCAAGTCTCTTCGATTCGACCCGTACCAGCTGTGCTGTGTATCTGGTCATTGACAAGCTCTTTACATAAATTTCATGTTTGAATTGTTCCCGCACAATCGCAAGGTGTAACTACCCAGGCTCAGTCGCACCAGGAGACTGACGAAACGGGGTTGCACAGATAAAAGCGCTTAGATAGGCAACTGATACGGCCGCACAACGGTCTCAGTCACAACGAGCGCGGATGACTGGAACTTGCAATTAATCTGAATGGGACGATGAAAGTCCATCTGATCACAAATTTAAGCTACCAAATGACGGACTCCAGGCTGGCTCTCGCAAAGCTCCCGCGCCTTCGACTGCAATGACCCATTTGCAGTCTCTGGCATCTCCTATATGATACGGATGTTAATCCGGCCATATGGCTCTTCTTGATCCACCTTCAACAGGTCCTTGGTCGCAAGAACTACAAGAATGCGAATTTAGTGGATCACCCGGAACGCAGCGCAGATCAGCAAAGTAAAACCGGCACGCACCGAGGCAATGGTACAGAGCAGCAGCTGCGACGCGCGCAGTGCTGGTAGCCCTTGGAACGACATCGTCGAAGCCGAGGTACTGATCACTTGGTAGCGACATATACTGCACTTTTGCGTACCTATGAGGACTCAAGTTAGAACTACGCATTCATAGTACCGCCTCGCCAACGGACCCCAAAAAGTTGTGGGAATTCTTCTCAAGGGCCATACGATTCACTTCAGACTGACCCGACTCGGGGGCATGATTGTCTCCAGGAACTGAATACAAATATTAGTGAGCTAGAAGCGTCATGCAGCAGTTCCGAAGTCATGATGCACCATCAAACACGAAATCGTCGCTCTGTATCATGGGTGTGACCACTGCCGGTAACTCTACGCCCGTTTGAAGATTTGAAATGCTCGGTAAAGAGCTACCCCTTCGGCTGATGGAACTTCCTCGCAGCCTGGCATCCGCAGGCTCCACGCTCACTCGTTCATTGCTGGGTAGCTGTAGCCCCCCACCATGGGCAGAAATGGAAGAGCTATTGCCCGCCATGTCCCACGGAAATAGAGCGCTACGTTGGGAATGAAAGGTATCTGGCATTACGTCGAGGTTTAGACTGTTCTCGAAAGCCGAAGGGGGACGGGAAGTACGACGAGCTTGTCCGGGTTCCTGACATGAGGTTAAAATAATCGATAAAGGTGCAGATATTAAAATAACCTCTGAAGAGCGCTGATTTTTTGTACGGGGTGTATGATTATCGACATCTCCCGCCCAATTCACTGCGATAACATAAAGTTAGCACGTGAGTGAGGTTCCTGAATAACTCCCACCATCTGGCATGTCGTAGTTAAAGTCAACCGCATCCCCACCATCTTTAGGAGAAGCGACTTGACGATCAGGCTGCAGTTCCTCGGCGGCCAACATTCGTATATCCTCTTTATTTTCTATATGGGCATTGGTAAGAGTCGGGGGGAGAGACACTTTCCGACGCTTCCGGCAAGGAGCGGCATCTTCTGCGTAGTCAGAAGACATACTATCATCATTCACAATACAAGTTACCCAGGTGCCATAGCTCCACAAAGAGGCCAGAGCGAGCTTCCACATGTGCCTTGAAGTGGTCAACCCAGAAGTCGACCAATTCCTTCGCGTGTGCTAGTAGAGCTCAGTTCTACTCTAGGCGCCACTCTTCGTAGCTTACCACTGTCGGGAGCGCCCCAAAGCAAGCTTTGCATTAGACCATCTTGCATTTTCCCAAATTTCTTGAGCTCAAGGTCGCATCGGATGGCGTTCTGCTTGCCCAGGTAACACATGCGAGTGGCCTCCGGGCACATCAAGTCTGAGAACAAGCAAAATGTTAAAGTGAAACCCACCTTGAGTTCTTCATCCGTTAGCTCAGTCCTGACATCTAGTAGTACGGGTCTCGCACGCTTAGTCTTCTTCAAATTGATGTTCTCTTTTTCTAGCTGTACAGCGGGAACAATAAGTGGTGAATGTGAAGCAGGTGACTGAAAGTCAATTGACTTCGCCACACCAGCAAGGGGGACTTGAAGTAGAGGGGACTCAGCCATGGAGCTGTAGAAATGGCATAATACAACGGCATTACCTGTTTCGGCATACACTTGAATCGAATTGGTCAGGGTATTCTGCGGAGGACTCGGAATTATCCCATCAAGTCCTGCAGCTGCCAATGTCCCATCGTCCAAATCTCCGGGGTCGAAGAGCATACCAAGTGATTCTTGGACCTGTGAAAGACTCATTTTGGTCGTCAGCCCAAGCTAAAAAAAAGGAATTGGGAACGAGTTACTCTGCGAGGTCCTTCTCGATCGGGCTGCCAGTGGCCCCCCATCCTTCTCCCAGCTCCCTGACAAGATCGTCACCAACGCCCTCTTCGATATCTAGCCCATCAAACGTATCATCAACATTGAAACCTCCGATCTGAGAGGACGAGGTCATTGTCGATCTGCTTCCTCCAAGAGACGCATCGAATGAGTGCCCTAGTAAAAAGTCGTGGTTGTTGGGGAGAGTACACGCGATCGCACGGAGAAGTTCCGAGTTCGGAGGTAGGGAGGATGCCGCTGTAGCCTTACTCTTCCCTCTTGTCATTGTAGGGCGATAGTCATCGTCCAGGTCATCCTTGACATCCTTACTGCCAGCTGTTATAGATGTCAGGAACAAACATTGTGGATTTACTTGTAACACGCACGTCCGAGGCTTAGATATTCGTCCCAGTTCTGACGGAGGGGCTGGTTTTTTTACGCTCGCAATGTGACGATCGACGTACCGCAACCATCGCGTCGAATTCTGAGGAAATTGCAGCCTTCGGATCGACTTGCAGAGTCACGGCGGACGACCTGGAGGTTCAAATAGGAAACAAGTCGTCACCGGCGAAGCGCAAGACTAACTTTACACTTGGTTGCGCCATTTGAAGCTGACCTTCTGAAGTCGTCGATCTGAGTTCATGTTCGACTCGCTTCAAAGAGTTGAAGCAAGTTGTCACATCCGACATGAAAATCTCCTGCTTCACTAAGTAATCATTAGTGTTGACCTTCTGTTTCAGAATTATCTTACCTCTGTATACTCTGAAATTCAGGAAGGGAATGAAATATTGCCAGAGCGGTTGTTGGCGATGCCACTCACCGAGCAGCACCAACGAGCAAGTTGGACGAGAGACGGAGGGCAAGTGGTTCCGCCGGCATTGCGATGAGCTGACACAACTGTGAAATGTTAGCGGTCATTACAGAGCGCTTCGGGAGTTTCTTGAATCCGGATTTAGGTCCCAGCGTAGCCGCAAGCCTGTGCATATAAGCATGGTATCAGTTTTTGTTTCCACCCCAGTCCAGGTGGCAGCAGCAAACGAGCGAACTACCAGAGGAGGCCGAAGCCGCTGTCTCTTTTTGACAAGAGGTCCGGGGAAAAGAACATGACGGTCCGAGAGCGCTGGGACGAGATCAGCGTGTAGAGGCAACTCGTAGAGGGGGCTAATGGGATAGCATCTCGTGACGGAGGGCTCACCTTATATATTTGTGGTGTATTGACGAGTGAAGCAGGATCATGGAAGCACCAGGAACATCCAGCCAAGCGCGAAGCCACGCCAGCAACTCAAATGGAAGCATAAATGGTATCATATTTGTCGATCCGAACATCGTCAGTCATATCCTCACCCAGTGTCCCCCGCTAGATCCAACGAGTCTGTTGAATAGCTCATCACGACTCCCGACCCAGTGGAACTTTTCCTCTTTCTCCTCCCCGTCCGTCCGTTCTTCGGAAACCCACGTGATGGAGAGACCTCGTACGAGCCCTGCCTTTTTCACGCCCCGTATTCGTTCACGGGGTATGACAAGCCTTGCATGTGTCCCCGCGAGTTTTCCTGCGAGGGGTGTAAAGTACAAGGTCGAAGGTGTCAACGTGATCAGTCCTGGAAAGGAGGCGTGTTCTGCCAAGAACGCTGCACGCGGTCAGAATGGAACAAATATCACGAAGAAAGTAGCATACTGTGCTCATCATCAGTTCCTGATTGGCTGGTGGTAGCGGTGAGTATGTTCCGGGACTACAAGGGTCAGTCGGGTTTCAGGGTGTTTGTAGCTACATACGTGGGTCGATAAAAATTGCCTGCCCTCTTCCAGTAACATTTTGCCTTCAGCAAATCGTTCACTCCACTTCTTCCAATTTTCGTCTTTAGATGACTCGGCATCATGGGAGCGTCCATCTGATGTGGGTATCAGACTTTCTGTGCTTGCAGAAGTACTATTATTAGATGGTGTGCGACGTGATTCTGGCTGATTCCTATAGCGGGCTGTGTCAACATCTTGCCCAGTTTTAATACGTTTGGCAATCAGTTCCATGGCGTATTCAGCGTCTGTCGGTGCGTCTCTGAACAAGAGCAACACTCTGTAGAGTCGACAATGAATGTACGATACATTGGAAATACTGATTGCACCTGCCGTGTCCTATGTCCTCGTGGAAGCGCTGCAACGACAGGTGTAACGTGCCAGAATAGGACACCATAATACCAGCACACCAGTTTAACGGTGTACCTGGTTGGCAAGACCAGTGCGGCGACACCAATGACGACAAAAAACTTCCAATGGAGTCAATAAGATAGGCGGCTGTGAATCGCCCAGCAACTTACGACCACATAGCGACGGGACACATGCGGACGGCGCCAGGTGAAGACACTGATTGCCGATGTCAGGTGGATCGGAAGCTTCATAATAGGCCAGCATTACTTTTTAGTCCTTTCCAAAAAATCTGCCAGTTCGTTCAAAACATGCAAAATATCACGCTTCAAGTTCTCTTCCTCTTCAGTTTCGACTGGAGAGACAAATAATATAACCGTTGGGTATCTGAAGGTCTATGCAAGTTCTTACCTGCGTCCCTTTTCCCTTCTAGTTTGTACATTTTGAAAAGGCGCCATAATTCTATGGGCCCAAGGGTCGTAACAGAGAGACGCTGTTGAATTGCCTCCCCAAGCTTGAGTGCTTGTGCAGTCTCCTGGCGTCGTTCTTGCAATTCCTTGAGGGTCGGATAGGTCAACAAACGACGTCGAAGGAGACTAAACACAATACGGAACACGAGAGCGGGGAGTAGTAGATCGTGAAGCCATAGAAACCAGAAAAACTTAGAAACATATGAGCCACAGGAAGACAAATATTGCATCAGAACTTACTATGCAAAATCTCAAACTACGCCGATAGTCTCTCCACAAAGCCAACCGTGCTAAATCAAGCAAAAATGCTTTGTATGGAGGAAATAATGCCAGGTAAAGCCTTTGAATGGTCAAGCTCAAACGTTGGAGGGTGAACGTGGGCGAGACGCCCGCAGCTGACGGTAAATAGGGCAGCAGATAGTTCTGACAATATCAGAAGAAGGGCATTTACAGCTGTGAGATGACTGACATGCGCAATGTCCTTGGTGAGTGAGTAATCAGCGGCGGTAGGGATTGGGGGTACCCCTGTCGTGGCACTTATTGCGTGGTGTTCTGCGGCTCCAGTATTGGCCGCGCGGGTAGAAAGCCTAACTTCTGTGACGTACTGGAAGAAGGATTTGTGTCAGCGGTGAAGGCTATCTCCGAACGAAGAGGAACGGACAGTTGAGAATAAAGACATAAATCGATCAACTTCTTCTTCTTCGTAAAGCTGTCGAAGTTGGGCTTCAGACAATGCATGAAGGTCATTGTCGCTCGAAGACAACGATGTACTTGTCTGTTGTCTGCTAAGCGCGGAGTCTGACTGCATGGAAGAGTGTCAGTGAGATATGTGTGGCAGTCATTAGCTGCGTAAAGCGATCATGTGACTGACGCGCCCCATCTTGTATGCTTCTATTTGTCATTACCAGCCGCGACAACCACAGCGCAGACTACAACTTCACGCTGTGACCATGGCAAGCACTGAAAATGGTATCCATGCCTGGATGGCTTCAGTCAGAGCGTCTATGGCCAATGATCCTTGTCGCCAGTTATTCGAGGATCAGGTCCAGACTCATGCATTCATCTTTCTTGAGGATTATCTGGAGCACATTCTCGCCGGCCCAAAGCAAGCGTAAGCTCCGTTACTTTACCCGAAATGTATAACTTGGTTCACCACTTTACAGCCCGATAATCGAACTTGTGAAGACGCCGGGTCGTAAAAAGAACGCTCCACACAGAACCAGAGCAGCTACTGCTGCAGCCGCAAAAGCAAGAGAGCCTACATCACTATCATTGGACGTGAGTGCAGTTTTACACACACTTACCTCTTCTCACTCAATACCCAGTCCAATGACTCTGCACGAGACACTGCACCTGTCAATAGTTTTCACAAGGCTTTACTCCAGGCGAGGGAAAAGTCTTCCCAAGATGCACTAGATGCGCCAAAGGCTTCACTAGAGCCACTTATGATTTTAAACGATTCAGTGGATGACACACACGGACGCACCACTCCTGCCCGGGTTGTCGGTATTTCTGAGATCACAGTTTCCATCGAACCGGAAACACTAGCCACCACCATGCCACTCCAGCAACATCCCCGGAATGCACCAAACAAATCTTCAACGCAGTTCGCGGTTCTTGAGCGTGGAATTGAACTGTCTGTCATTGCAGAGGGCGACGAATCGCCAGAACGCAGTCATGCCAACATGCACTCTCTGCCCACTGCTCTTTCCAAACAAGATAAATTATCCGGGGTTGTGCCTTCAGATTGCAATCAACTGGAGCGGCACACTATCACCAAGAGGAACTCCGAAATCATCGCAACCAACAACACTTCCTCAGAGGATTCTGCACCAGACTGGCGGAACTCGAACTCTTTCCGCGCTGACGCCCATCACTCCATTCCCCGCAGCCCTACTCCTGAAGTGCAATTCCCAGGGATTGATAGAGGTCATCACACCGAGCCGTTACCTTCTCGGACCGCTAGCAGCTCTCTAAAGGATGCCGAGAGGGATGCATTCACAGCCCCTCTGCCCATTGTTCCCGTATCGAACCCTATCCAAATCCCAAACACTGTGTCTGTTCCATTAAATGATTCGCCACCGAGGTCATTGACCCAGAAGAGTAATACGACAGGATTTCCGATGCTCCCTGCTCCATCCCCTCTACGTAAATCTGTGCGCGTTCCGCAAGAGATACCATCCGGTGTCGCACTCCCCACTCCTGCGCCTGCTCCTGCACCACTTGGCAAAAGGACTTCGTGGTTGATGAAAGCACGAGAGGCCAAAGCAAAGGGAGGAGTGAATTCGCTCCCCGGCACTACTGCAGGCGCTACCTCTACATCCTTCCCTCACGTGTCAACCGCAGTCAAGCGAAAGAGCGACGAGATGCATAGTGCACTCCCACCAGGGACAGACGGGGACAAAAATCGGCGCAAGTCCAAGGTTGCCAAGTCCACGGAGTTCAGCGTCGTACCGTCGAATCCTAAAGAGACCGGGAAGGGTAGTCGACCCAGCTATCCTCTTGTGCATAGCGAGCCGGTTGCCCCGGTTTCCATCGTTGCAGCCTTACCCGTGGATCATTCAGAACCCCATACAATGGATATTGACGAGCAAACCACTCATCTGGATTCCGCGGAGGGTGGTTTCATCGACCTATTCAAGCGTACTGTCGAAGGATTTGGGGCGCGGACAGGCAAAAGTATGGGAAAGTCGCTCGGTGGTGCGGCAGCAGCAGCACTCGCTGAGGCACGTGCAGCTGCTGAGGCCAAGGTAGCTGAGCGGAACAAGGCTGGCCGTGAGTCTAATGACTCCGAGGTACTTCACGATGAAGGGTTACCCGAAGAGCAATCGCTTGGGACACAACCCCATTCAGATGATCACACTTCCCAAGTTAACACTCGAGGTGAAAGGGTTGAACGTCGACTTAGCATTTCAGATCTAGTTTCAGACACCGTGCAGCCCATTGACCTTGAGTACTCGATGGAAGCTACTTGGTCAAGAGGCGTAGGTACTCAAGATAATCGTCGCAACGAAAGTATCCCTACTACTCCGCCCAATTCGCCTCCATCAAAAGGTAGTTCAGCATTTGTCAAGCCGGCGGGTCCGGTATTCAATAAACCCCTAATGCCACCTGTATTCGTGCCTCCAGCTTCAAAAGAATCCTCTAGTAATCCAGTATATCCCAAGGAATCTTCACTCAATTTCCCGCCAGGTCAATTCAGGCTGCCAGTCGTGTCGTTGGGTATTCCTGCTCGGCTTCCCTCTCCTGCCGACGGTTTACTTTCCCTTGTTCAGGGAAAGTCTCAAACAACTGCACAACCCTCACAATCCAGTCCTCCTTCAGGACTAGCCTTCGGCAATCACGCTGGAATCCCTACATGGAGCGCCTCCGTCCAGGACACCTTCAAATTGCAATCACCCGACACGCAATTCACCGCTGCCGACGATGATGGCGATGATGATGATAGCTGGCCGCTTGAGGAAAAACTTGCTGCTGTGGAGCCCGGATGGCAGCCGTTTGACTTCAGCAATGCGGACAAGGAGGACACGTGGAGTTCGCTTCCAACTGAAAGTCAAGGCCCGACTAGAAGTCTTCCAATGGGGAGGAGGGATGACGTAGTTGAGGCTGAGACAAACGATGAAAGGGCGGAGCAAGAGCAGGAAATCGTCGAGATTTCAGATACTGGAGATTCCATCATGGAGGTCGACGAACTCGAAGAAGCCGCTGAGTGTGGAATGGCAAGTCTTCGTCTTGTAGAGGTATGTGATATGTCGGGTTCAGTCGTCTTCATTGCTTGACACGACTCACGTATTAGCCACCTGTCCGGAGCATGAGCCAAGCTTCTACTGCCTCCTCGGCTCAGTCTCAAGCTGGTTTCTTCAATCAAGCCACAAAACTTGTCAATAGTATGCTCGGGGGAGGCAAGAAGGCTAAACCAGAACTGAAAAGTCTGCAATTGGCTGCCGCTGCGGCGAAGAAGGTCGGTTGATGAGTTGATATGGTATAAAAACTCGACCTGACGACTACCCATAGCAACAAGAGGAAGCGGGTAAGAAAACTCAACGCCTGAAAGACATGGAAGCTCGACGTCAGGTAGCCCTTGCAAAGAAGGCGGATGAAGAAAGAACTCGTCTTCTCGAGGAGGAACGGAGGAGCAAAGAAGACTTTGAGAAGCGGAAACGTGAAAGGGAAGAAAACACAGACCGTCGACCGTTGAAACTTCCTCTCTCCACTAAAGCTGAAGATGATGCTTTGAAGAAACGACGACTTGCACCAGAGGCGAAGAAGTCAGAGACCAAGAAACCCCCTTCGAAGGTCAAGGGAGACCTCGCTTACCAGGCCAAGGGGGCCATTACACCCGCCACCAAGCTCGCTGCTCAAAAAGGTGCAAAGGTCACTGCTACAGCGCTTTTGTCATCCACTGCGTACAATACCACCCAGAATGCTCCCCCTCACCCGTCGGCTAAGCCGAACGCTCCGGAGGCAAAGCCCTTCAGGGTCGCCCCCTCGTCACTGAAGGGAAAGACGAAGGCAAAGCCTCTTGATGACGATATGGGCGACAAACTCCCTTCGACCATGGTCCAGTCCCAGATGGCTGCTCGGGCTAAAGCGCAGATGCAAGCTGCTAAGCTACCAATACCTGAAGTTCCAAGCGAGTCAATCGAGCTTCCCGAGATCAACAGCGAGTACTCTGACTCCGGAGATGAGAATCGGGTTCGTACGTTTGATCCACCAGAGTGGGCGCAGTCTCCCGAGCTGCGCCAGGCACTCCAAATGCAGAGCACGGTGAATCCGGATGACATTTTTGGGGCAATTCGGCCGTTGCGCATGGAAGAGATGTTCCGCACGAGGCAAAGTCGGTTCAGAGCACGGACAAGTTCTGCGAACTGGTCGGGGTCGGATAGATTGACCATTGAAGAAATCCGCGAGTATGAGCGGCGGATGGGTTTCCAGCAGACAAGAGCATCTTGAACATGATTTATGTGTCTTTTGTATGTACTTCGTTCTTTCGTCGCCACAAGCAGTGATCACGTGATGTGTATGATGTGTTTGGTCGTGCTTGCGAGGTGGTCAGCGGTCGGGATACGGTGAACGGTTCTATCATGTCTATCATCTCAAACTCTTGTTCATAAAACGATCGTCGTAGATATCGGCTTATCCACACTCTCATTCTCTTTCCTTCAGTTTTGAATTCCGTCAGCCATGACTTCCTCCTCTTCCTCGTCTCCGGAAATACAGCCTGCCCCAACTGCAGATCCCCAAGAACGCTTCACTTACAAACATGCCACACACGACGAAGTCCTCGAGGATCTGTCAAGGTCTTATTCATCTGCCCGTTCCCCTTTCACCGTTCCTCACCCTCTCTTAGTCGGTTTCTTCTGAATCTTCCCGACGAAGAGCTGTCGTCACTGGAGCGGATTTGCTTCCAGGTGGAGCAAGCGTAAGCCACTTCTTGGCAGCCTTTTGCCTGACTTTCTCAGGCTTATGTGTACTATTAGCCATTGGTTTTACGAGGACTTTGTCAGAGAACAAAATCCAAAGTTCCCATCTTTACCACTCAAGAAGTTCTCCGAGATGCTGTTCCACGCTTGCCCCCTGTTACACCAATGGAGTCACGATCACGAACAAGCATTCAACACCTTCATGCAGTATAAAACCAGGGTCCCTGTTTGTGGTGCAATCATGTTGAATGAAACTTGGGAGAAGGTTCGTCGCATTCATATCATAATTCCCACATGTTGACACCAAATTCTGCGTAGTGCATTCTTGTAAAAGGGTGGAAGTCTTCGTCAGGGTGGGGTTTTCCAAAGGGCAAGATAAATGAGCATGAACCCCCTCATGAATGTGCTATTCGCGAGGTAAGGCTGGATTACTTTTGATAGAATATTGATCTCACTTCTCTTTACAGGTACTAGAAGAGACAGGCTACAACATAGCAGGACGGATTAACCCCGAAAATGTAATAGAAATGTCGATAAAGGAACAACTCATATCACTCTTCATTGTCCCCGGAGTCCCGGAGGACTTCTCATTCAAAACTCGTACCCGAAAGGAGATCAGCGTATGTCGTGTTGCTTTGTTCTAGAATCCGACATCTCATCATACCGCCAGCGAATTGAGTGGTTCAAACTGACAGATCTCCCTACGTGGAAGCGTAATAAGGCCCCTGCCGGCAAGTTTTATTTGATTTCGCCATTCATTG
>JBBPTY010001011.1:0-11867 GCA_038094335.1 Tylopilus aff. striatulus | reverse complement strand
AAGAATCGATTCAATGCAGGTTATTGTCTAGTGCATGCCCGCGCTTGTAGCGTAAGTCGATGAGTTCGCGACGCTCAGTCTCGGAGACTAAATTTGTCGTACCTAGTCGGGGGAGCGCCTATGCGCCTTCCAAAGGAGTTCAACTGATGCAGTGCATAACGTTGAGCTGCAAGTAGCCCAAGGACACGGAACGCCTGTAAGGATTCTGATTAGGAAAAGCCTTCATTGAGTCTCTGACTTGAGATCGTAGGAGGCTGTTCGAGTAGATCTCCGAACCATTTGGGACTGTCAGGGTCTCCAAGGCAACACCGTCCTGCAACAAGACGGGATGTCGATGGTGAGATGGAGATGAACGGCGGGTTTCAAACAAGTAGATATGTAGTACATGGTACAAGTTGCCTAGCAACAATACACTATATGAAGCAACCAGTTCAATGAATGGGCTTGCACGAGGACAGCTCTTACCGTGTAGACTCCGCTCAGATACACGGTGATCAGTTTAGACCGGCAAATCAATGTAATCAGGTGACTGCTCTGGCAGAGAATCGACTGACTGGCTTCACCCATGTAGAAAGCCAGGTGAGCGTGAGCCCACGATTTAAATCAGGTTCAGAGCCACGCCACGTTCGAGGCACAAACCGCGCGAATGGGCATTCACAATGGCAAGAGAGACGAAGTCTGTCCAAATAGGCAGGGTCACAGGCGCAACGCGGATAACTCGAGGTGATCAAGGGGCATATGCGGCAAGTATTTGAATCCCGAACCCAGGGGTGAACAGCGGGCCCAAGCAATGTGTGATACCAGGCAGTAAAGACCGAGGAGAGGATCAACATGACGGACAGCCAAAGAGAAACGTTTTGATTGGTATGGCATGCTGCATTCAGTGCGACAACATAGTGCTGGAAACGATGTCTAGACTAACGAAAGGAGTGGGGGTGTTTCCGAGAGCCGGAAATGAACCACTGACACTGAGTTCCGTAGTGCTCTAAGTTTACACCTACACTTGGGAGACACGAGAATGGTGAGCCAAGATGGTCCCGGACTGGGGCGGTGATGAATTGAAGCGACTCAGCGAACTAGTTCAGTGGGCAATACAAATTGCTGCAGTCCATGATCACGCAGTTCGTCTCATGTACTGTCTAGGAGCTTCAGTTTCAGCGAGTTTATGGCGGAGAGTATGCAGGTAGAAATGACGTGCCTAACGGAATTACTTGCAATTCAGATAAGACGGATAATCGTCTCCACAACACAAGTCAATAGATTCAAATGAGACGTGATGGTCACTTACGTCTTTTCACCTGCCGGGATGGCAGGCACCATAGAAATAATAAATTGAGTCATCTTGCTTGAGTAGATGGAGAGTCCACCTGACATCCACAAAATGAATGTAAATCGAATGAAAATGCCGCAGCCAGTAAATGAGAACATAGGAACGCGGTGTTCGACTCACTTTTTTACGTTCTCTTCGGCGATTGGGATGTGAAAAGTGGCCCATTGGAGCGAGAAAAAGCAAGTGAGGCCAACTCCAATGGACTCCCCTGCAGTTTTTCATTTGAGATAACACGGTCAGGGAAGAGAAGAAGCATCATTGCGGCAAAGGGTCAAGGAGAGCAGTGCCTGCGATCCATTGCCCTGTGATATTTCCGTCTTGGACCTCCTAAAAGTCGCTCGACTTGCACATGTGCAACATGATGCCACGTCACGAAGAATATCCTCGACGTACAATTTTGGTTTAGACAGTGGCAATAGCCTTGATCGAACTTTGATCTCGCAGTCACGGGCGGTGATCGAAGTTTGCAGGCTACAAGTGTCCGTAACGAGGCTTGCAGAAGGGCTTGAAGGAGTCGTTGGATAGACGGAGCCCAGCGAACTCGGGGCGGCCTTATGTATAATTTCAAGTTGCTCGCCCGACGTTGTCCGAGAGCGGTCCGGGCTAGACGCCGCCAAGTTGAGGTCATCCTTCCAAATGCGTCTGTGCATGTGTTTATTCTCACGGCACACCACCCACCGACATCATCCTGAAACCCTTGGATGCTCGCTGGGCGAATCAGAACACAGCCGCAATCACAGCAGCTTGGTTTGAACAGCAGTCGCACGACATTCTCTAACGCCGCGCTGATCGCGTCGACAAGCACCCACCTCCGCATTGCCAGTATGCACACCCACAGATTCACGCTCCACCGCGACCCTGCCATCTACGGGAAGTCTTCCAGGAGTCTCCCTATACTCGCAGCATCCACATATCGCTTGAGCGCCCATTTTTGCAGCATTGTGCTGAGCTGCTGGATCCTGTGGGGCAGCGCAGCGCCGCGTTCGCCTCGGAAGCACCCCAGGATCCCAAATTGGTCCTCAATAACGCCACACACCCCGTCCATCTCAAGATGAAACTGGCGAGTACCGCATGTGGGGTCATCCGACCATGTAGGAGAAACAGCCAGCAGCGCCCCACACACACACACACATTCGTGTCAGGGGTCCTACCCCATGAGGCTGCGGCGCGCCGCGTCCAACAGCACACCCCGCAGAGGGCGTGTCTGGTCTGACCCCGAAATGGGCGCCCCTCCCCCGCCCGTGGACCGTTCCCTCATGCTCGGTCAGTCCGTGTCACGCCTCCGTGGGTCCCTTTACCTGCCAAGATTGGCTATGCACCCTTGAATCATATTCGCGGAATGAACATGCCCACGGAACTGCCCACGGAGCGCCGAAACACAGCTACCATCATCATCAAGGGAGAGAAAAAAGTGTTACGGGCACGCGTCGGGCACGTCACATAGCCCCCCCTACCCCTTCGAAGGCCGTCAATTTGTTCTCGTCACCGAGTCAATCTTCAAATCTTTGTGCGACTAAATGAGATGCATCATGCTCTGGCGTGGTAGGTTATCGACGACGAACGCATGGTGAGCTATGTCGTGGTCTGTGGGAAGGATGGGATTCTGATTGTAACATGACATTGGCAGCGGAGGCGGAGGTCACGACCCTCCGTCGAAGCAAGCAATCTTGATCGAACTGAAAGTCTCGGCGAATTACCTTCAGGCGACGATCCGGCATTACGCTTTCCCTGCGGGATGCTTGCGAGCTGCATCAAAGTGAACTGCAGCCGCGTGGAGAACGGCTTTGCGGTGGAGGATCTAATGCAAACACCAGATCGCTCAGTGGATGTGGAACAATGACATCCTGGTACGTTTCATCAACAATAGTTGGATGATGATACAACTATTTTATAACCAAACATTTTAGTGTTTGCTCCTTGGTCATCGCAATACGTACGTGTTTCAAATAACGCGATGGAGATTACCGAAATGAAATCAAGTTGCCGAGCATTGCCTTCCGGGGGAGCCCATCTAGCCCATTGAGATACATATGCATTCACTGGGATTACTGCCACTGGGATTGGCGACGATCGCTATGCAAAATGAAATGCCTCGAGCGGTCGAAGAACTGGGCGACGACTTGGGTGAGGTCAACGTGTCCTCAGTCAGGCTTCCAAGCCTCCGGAGGCGGATCGTCAGTGAACGTCCCACTGCCTCAACGTTCCTGTCAACGGTAAGTAATTCTGAGCGATCACTGTCTTACACATCCTGCTTACAAGTACTCTTGGTGATCATCCAACGGCAAACGTCATCAGGATGGCCGTGACGCCGAATCAGTCGCGTCTTCAGCGCCCCGGCACAACGGTAGTCCAAGATGGTTCCCGTAGGTGAACAAGGCAGCACTGCGATGTGTTACGGGGTGTTCCCAGAGCCAAAGATGGATCCTGTCGTTACCAAGATTCGTAGTTTCATGCTCACCACACGACAACACCGGCTTATCGCCGCATGTTCACATCCTGACGACCGTGGGTGATAGAGAAAGAAATCTCTTCGGGCGGTAGGCGCTTAAGTCCGTGTGCAGTGATGTTCTTCATCTGCTCAGTGACACGAAAGATAAAGCGCCTGTTACTCGTCCAACTTGGGTCCACCGCTCTATCCCCACCCAATAGAGAATCACGGGGTTCATCACCGGTCAATGTGTAGCTGTGAATATGATACTTGTTTCCACCCCACAACAGCAATTAATATACAATTGTTTGGGAGCTATTGCAAACATAGCATCCTTCCCGAGCTTCTCGCCGTCGCAGAAGTGGGTCGTATGTTCTCGAGTTCTTTGACAACTCGAGCTCATTGGTTGGAGCTTCCGCGAAGCAAGGAAAGAAAGCTGAAACCAACCTGGCCTTATCATCCCATCACGATGTCAACCAACCCTGACAAACCTTGATCAGAGAGGGTCGACAGCGCGGTAACCAAACCTGCGGCCGAATACACCGACGCACGAGAAGAAATCGGAAGCACCATCGCACGCAACGATTCCGTGTTCTTCCGGCTGGGAATGGTTGGGACGCGCTTGCCAGGCAAGGGAGGATCGGTGATATAATCGCAGTGGGGGCCCTATCGGTGATCCAAACCCGAACGAAGCACTGGGTTCTGCGGTATATTTCGGGTGTGTCCCGTCGTAACCCAGGAGAATCGATCGCCATGGAGGGGGGGGCCCACGGTCATCAAAGAAGAGAGACGGGCTATGCCGATTGGGCCAGGGCGGTTAGGAGATGGGATCACGCTCGGTGCGATAAGATCAAGTGAGCGTGCTCCATGTGGGCCCACATTCCGAGGGACACGGGAGGAAGATGCGTCCAAAAACGAATTGGAAGATGGCGTGGTCTCGGAGACGGGATGGGATTTCTCGTCTCGCCCTCGCCCTGGAGTCACTCAGTGGCCATGATCAGGATCAGGGAGGGAAGGTAGCACGATGGTCCGATGTACCGCTCCTGATTGGCACGCCGCACCTGCCAATCCGGATCCATGATGAATACACGTGATTACGAGAGGTGAGCCTGAGAAGGCACACGTCCGCCACTGCGGGACGGAAGAAGACGAGACCGAACCCAGTTTGTACAGTATGGGGAACAGGGGCTCCCTCTCCCTTGGGACGATACGGCCGAGACGGAAAGCTGTGGCACCCGGGCTCCATTTCGAGTGCCCAATCGTTCCAAACCTAGAGTACCTGATGGCGCGGCAGCCCATGGGTCAATCGCAGTCGCTTATCTTCGGACGATTGCCGTAATCGCTGGCACGCTCCCCATCGGACACAACCAATACGGTCAGAGTGCCAGTGGCAGCTCAGGCGCGTGAAAGGGGAGAGACAACATTATGGTGTGATCAATACGAGGGAATATGCGGATCGATAGCCGTACGCTCCCAGATCTAAACATGTCACTGTCGCTCGCTGGCCCTTGCCCTGGACAATATCGCGAATCCATCGATGGGATTATTGTGGACTGATCGTGGGCGAGATATAGACGAGAATCATGACGCCATGGTCGTCTCGCGTGGATCGTACATGTGAACGACCAAAATACTGTCAGTGGCACCATATATATCTTTTTCCACCGTTCACCCTAGGCCCCCCCCCCCTCCATGGGGATCGTCTACAGGCGCGGCGTTTCAGAAGGACGGAAAGAGGAATAGAATCTGGTCGAGAACGGGAATTATGGAGCGACTCGCCCATCCACAGCAACATTAACCCCTTTCCATTGACACGAACGGGATACGAATATGGTAGGGGGAAGACACCACTGGCGTGACTTTTCGGCACATGTCCGATAGGCCGGGGTTCGGTCCTGTCCGTGTGCACGCGCGAGTCTCCACGGCCTTGCGGGTGCCACATGACGATCCAGAAGTACAGGAGGAACACTGGAGGTTCGACGGAGGGCGCGCGGGACGATTCTAGAAACGTGTGGGAGGCACGTCCGTTCCCGTAAGGCGGTCTCCTTGGCTTCGAAGGATTCTCCGAGAGGAAATATGAGCATGAGCCAACAGTGTGTAACACAGCTATTGTTGGACGGGTGCTAAAGGACAAAAACACGATCTTATCTAAACTGGCGGATGCGATAATCTAGCCATAAACAATGGTACAAAGACAGACTGTGTAGGAGGAGAACAAAGGGAGACAATGAAAGTGGAACTAAATTCATGACTGTCACGCGATTGGTCTTTGAGGTGTTCAAAGGATGGCGTCGAGAGGGGGTATTAGAGAAAAAGCAAGCCGTGATGGGCGGGGAGTTCGGCCATCCCCGGGAAGTCCTCCCGCGGCGTAACCCCGACACACGTGACGCGTGAAGCACGGAACAGCACAGGAACGATAAACAGATTTGGGCGTGTGGGAGGCGGCGGATGACTAGCTGCGATGGAGCGTATAGAAGGGGTGCTGATTGAAGACCGAAAATGTGCAGAGCAAGTACTATGAGCGGAAGAGGACTAAGTGGAGGGATACAGACGCGTTTTGATTTGTTGAACTGAGACAGGGATTGTGTGAATTGAGTCAATAAACACGGGCGGACACGGGCCGGAGCCGCTCGGACTCGGCCGAGCATGAGTCAGTTGGGATGCGGTTCGTCGGGAGGATGAGTGATACGTCGCCGGATGTGTGCGCTGTGCCGACCTCGTGTGAAGCTGTATAGGCCATGATTCGGATTGCGATAATCGAGGTGGGGCATGCCTGCAACTCGAGGCGGGGAACGTGTGGCCAGGGGCGGAGTGCTCTCCCGAAATAGGCAGGAGGGATGGGCATCGCACGTGAGGCGAGATCTGAGATGGGAGGGTAAGCTAAATTGAGTAATTTGGTCTACTTACGGAATGATTACGCACTGACACTGAAATGGAGGTCTTGTATTGCCGGAGCGCGTTGTCGTTCTTTGTGTGTGTCTCTCTTCCAGATGCTATATAATCCCGCTCCCCTCCGTTCCTTGCCCCCCGTACGACATCCCCCCTCCCACAATGCTCGCCTACGACTCCGCCTCCTCCTCCTCCTCCTCCTCACCACCACCTCCTCGCCCCCGCCTCATACGCAAGCGATCTCCCTCGCCCCACGTGTATCCACACCACTTCTCATCGCCGCGTCCTTACTCCCCTTCATCACGCGAGGCCGATATTGCCCGCCTCCTCGACCCCGCCTATGCTTCCCCAATCCCATACTCGCCCCTTAGCAAGTCACCCAGGATGGCGGTGACCGGGGTCTACGTTGACCACCACGGCGATCTGCATGATCCCGACTATCGCGACTTTCCCCCCTTTAGCCACTCCCACGTCCACTCACGTCGGCCGACCTGGGAGCGTGGCTACGACGATGATGACGAGGATGACTCGGACGACGATGAATCCCACATCGAGCACCGTCGCCCCTCTTTTGAACCGCAGCGTCGCAGACCATCCTCAAGTATCACTTACCGCCCTCCCCCAATTTACTACCCATACGAGGAGCCCGCTTCATACGAGTCGCGTTACCTCGCAGAGGACGAAGACGAAGGTGCAGAGAAACTCGAGTATGAGCCCCTCAAGGAAAAAAGTTTTTGTCGCCGTCCCGGGTCGCCCGTAAAATCTTCCAAGGGCCAGGAGGAGAAACACTCTTGCACAGCCACCGAGAGCAACCGAGTCATCGAGGCGGATTCGGACTGGACGTGAGTCCCTATCTTTCACTCGCTTTCACATGATTCTAAGCATGCCTATTACAGGCCAACGTGCACCCAGAACCTCCGCCGCCAATGGCAAGCCATTTCTCTCAGCCTCCGCTTCACTCTCTTCCGGACGAAGCGTAGGCTTCGACGTCGCCTGACGGGTTGAGCAAGAGCTGCCCCGTTCCCGCCACTTGCAGCGCAGTATTGCGCATATTGTATATGCAATCCCTTTTTTCGCGCGTTTGCCACTGAGGGAATCCGCGACTTATGCTCTCCCGCTCCTATTGGGCAAGGGACGTCGCGCCATGGGGCCCTTCAGATCCGCATGCGCCACACACGACCAGTTTCTCACCATACTCGCTTGTCGCCGCGTACGCCTGGATTCCCGCGCAAATTGCGGTGTCCGCATGCCATCTTAAGTGCATCACCATTCTTCTATCCGACATTCTTCGTTTTCGCAGTTTCATATTATTATCTGATTGGCTTCATTGTTTTCCATGTTTCATTTGCGTACACGTTATGCATTTTCACGCACATTACTACGGAACGGTATCTATTTTCATCTATCGCACACATGTCCCCTGGAGGGTTTTGGACGGTTCAAAGACGACCATGAGGAATGAGAGGAGAAGTAGGAGAAGAAAGATAGAGACATCCACCCCATGAGTGGGAACGGATCTTACGAGTTGTATGCTACCCTTGCGAAGAATGGAACGAAATGAAACGATCATGTCTAGTGTGATTGGGAAGCGAACTTGAAGGTGAATCAACGATCGAAAAAGGAAAGACAACGAACACTGGACTGGTGACACGGAGGTTTCAGACGACCACTATGGCAGATAGCAAGTTCAGTCTAGACCATATGGGGTGAATCTCGCATCATGGACTGCGCTCGGCAAACGCGAAGAGAACTCGGGTGAAATATCTATGCCATGTTTCCGTAACACCATGTCCACGATTGGATATCCTTCCGTCCGGTTGGGACGCAGTCAAGCAAACTGGTCTTGGCTGCCTTGCGCAGCTTTCATGCCCGTTTTCACGCCCATGTGTGCACCGAAGGAGAAGTGAGAACCTCCCATATGTTAGTTCCTCGGAGAATACGGCATCCTCTGGGGCTCAGTTTGGCGTCAGGCCGTAGGCGATCGTACCACTGACTGCCGCATTTTTTTCCAAGAGTCTGGACGCGGCGCGGCTGACACCTCTCTCGCTCCGTCAGCGCGTCGCGTCATGATTGGGGTGGGGGTGGTCGGCAACAGAAAGAAAAAAAAAACCTGTTCGCCCTGACAACACCACAAAAGGATAAACGGCCGTTTGAAATCCACTCTGCCCGAGGCCATAAACAATATCGACATGCGTCGGCGCGTCTTTTGTTTTACGTCTCCCTTGCCCAACGAGGTCGGCCTGTCGGCGGTCAAATCGAGCAAGTTGAAAGAACGCGGGCGCGCGCACATGTGTCCCCAGCGCGTGTGACTTTTTTTTTTTTTTCTTTTTCTTGCGCTCTATCCGAACACCCGAACTCGTTTGTGGGCATGCTGTCCCTACACGCGGCGCTTTTTCGTTGGTCGGTCCATAGTCGGTCTCGCCACCTGGCCGGCAAAGGCAGGTGCATGAAGCTAAAAAAATTCCCTTGGCTTGCCGGTGGTTCTGGCCTCCGCGGATCGCTGTGACGCTTCACACATACTTTGACCGTCTGTCACCCATGCTCTCCCATTCATGATGCGAACAAGAACTGAATCCGTCGCAGGGACACGATCGCCACGTTCGTTGCATGCCGCCAAGCATGGCCCTTACCGAGAAATGGACGATCGCCGAATATGTGCACACACGATATCGTGGGGCTCCCCTAATCTGCGTAAATTGGCTGTCAGCTTGGATGCCTCAATCGCCCCGTCGTGCGGTTGCGAGCAATCACAGGACCGGTGTGTGCGTGCGTGCAGTTTACGTTCGACAGGACATGCAGCTTGATTTGACGAATTCAGAGTTTTTCTCCAGTGCAATGTGGCAAGCGCCGTAGGCTAGTGCAGACACGCCGACCGGACATGTGGCCGCCCCAAAACAATTCTCGTTATGTATGTTGCGCTTTGTTCCCGAGGGCTGCTTGTGGTCTCCACGAACGTTCCAACAGATCCGAGAAATGTAGCGTTACAATACGTGCTTGGAATCGCTTCTGTACGTCCGGCTCGGTAGCCTGCTTGCTCGTCTACTTGTTTGAATCCTCTTTTTCTGATCGATTTTTTTCATCATCAACCAGGCACCATTCCGTTTCGCGGTCGTTGGCGGGATGGCGTGATCCACGTAACCTCTGCGGCGACATACGAGAAGACCTAGCACGCCCTTTGCGCGCGTCCGCCTTGGGGGACCAATGTTTCATGTTCAATTTCCTTTTAATGTGGTCCCACTCCCAAATCCAGGGTTTTTTTTTCATCAGCCCTGGCCAGGCCGCATCCTGCCAGGACGTGAAACTTGGCGAGGTCAATCAAAACAATCATCATTGGGTAAAAAATTGGTTCTGTCGACCGTCAAAGAAGACCTGGACCCAAGGACTCCACTGGCGCATGGTAATCACCCGGTTTTTTGACTGTTCGTCGTGCCTTTGATCTGCACAGCAAACCTTGTACGCCCAAATCCTGTAGTCATGTATCCTTTCTTCGTCCAAGCTCCACAAAAGATGTTGTATCAAGTTCCGGTATTCGGATCTCATCATACTCCGGACCGCCGCGTACCTCATACTAGCCACTATCATATCTAGCCGACCGCTTGGCTTGGCCTTCATGCGAAACCAAATCATCGGCTCATTTTGCCTTCATTATTCGAACGTTCCATAACTTCACCGGCATTTTACTCCCGCACGCTGGCCGTTTATCGATGTACCTGACCCGCGTTGCACCTCGGAGCCTTTGTCTTACTGCCGTCGACGTCGTCATCGTGACCTGTGCGCCCCATATACCACCCACGTTCGTTTCATTCCCGCGCACGGGCGGGCAAGTGGTTGCCTCGCGGATCCCGCATGGTCAGTGTCTACCTCCCCGGCGTAATTTCGACACTGCGCTGATCCTGTGAGGGCTGTGGCAGCTGCTGTAGTGCCACCCTGCACTTCCCCTCGAAGCTGTTCACGCTACGGAAAGAACCATCTTGGGTGCTCCCCCCTAACTCGTGCCGAGAAGACCGGTCATTCTTCTCAAACGATCGTTCTGACCTGCTTCCTCGTCGACGCCTCGAAAAGAAGCCTGCGCAGGTATCGCATTGCATGGCTCGATTCCATCCTTTCCCTCGAAACCCACATCGACCTCCGATTGCTGTTGCTCGTCTAATCCAACGTACTATACGAGGTGTTCCTGTGACGTATGATCACAGCGCGCCCCGTCTACCCACGCTAAGAGTTGTTTTATTCATTTCTCTCTCCGCCTCCGCCTCAACCCCGCCTTCGCACTGGAGCTTCTCTATGACGGTGGATATGACGGGTGCTATACATATCAGGGACCTTGGTTTCATACTCCTAGCGCAATTCTCCGGCTGCCGGCGATTTCCCTCGTTATAATCACCTCGAGGACGCCGCATTCTTGCCTTTTAGCGTGCTCATGAACGCCCGTTGATCTAGTGGGAAGAGTTGGACGGGCGAGGTGGACATGAGGGATGGTATTCGACCCGTTGAGCGCTTTAGGCCAGAGGATCGTACAGCATCTTGGATACTTCTATGATGCAGGATGAGCCTGTGCCAACTGTTCGATGTGGCGGACGATCGACGGATTGCTTGCGAGGCATTTACAGGATGATATCATTCTTGGCAGCGCTCCGGCCGTAGCATCGAGAGCTCGGACGATAATGATGGGCTGGTTTTCATGAACGGAACATGACATTGGGTGCGTATGGTCCGTTGGTTCTCTCTTCATGATTTTCAAACTTGATCATACCACGTCGCAAAGAGAAGCGTTGGCTCATGTAGGCTATGCCATAGTATTGGATTGACCGGGCAGTGCATATGGGGCTTTAGCATGCAGTCGCATACGCTTCTCGAGCAGATGACATCAGTTGTCCAAGACCGCGATCCGGCGTAGCCGACGGCAACTGGAACGGGTACCCCCATCGCAATGACGTCGTGAATGCATACCTGCGCTGCCCAAGATGACATCAGATGGAAATGAATTCCCAATCGGACCATGACGGAGGGTTACAGTGGCGCCACTGTGCTATCTGATAAACACCACTCAGCGTCCGACGTCGGCTGCGCCCCCCCTAAGTCGCGGCGTTGCTGCTCGCGTGCAGAAACAAATCGACTTCTGGCCTGCCTCGCGTTCGACTTTTTCAATCGAGAGATAAAGCACGGGCGTATTCTCCAACACGCGTTGTGTTGCGTTGCGTGCCCCCCCACACGATGTGCCGG
>JBBPTY010001010.1:0-11873 GCA_038094335.1 Tylopilus aff. striatulus | reverse complement strand
TTTTTACCGGCGGCCATCTCTGCGCCCCGGAAACAGGAACTGAGTAATTCTCTCGTTCAACGGCCTTCGCCCCCCCCCCCCCCCCCCCCATTTCAATTGCTTCTTCCCTCTGATCACGATTCATTTTTTTTAAATCTGTGACACGTTCACTTACTCGACTTCACTGTTCCAGATCCTGATAATATCAGAAATGACGTCAGATACATGCAGATAGTCAGGGAAGTTCTAGAATTGTGTCATCGCGGAGCAGTTGTTTGCTGCCCTATCAAACAAACTTTAAGGAACATCTTCGTTATCGATGTAATCAGCCAAGTGATACACATACACTCACGCTTGCACCCCATTCCCAGGCCCAATGTTGATTCTAGAATTTCCCGGCCCGGCCTTTTTCGGTCTTGCCAAGTTACTTGTTCCCCCTCATAATCCTGTTGGCTGCAGTCTACTGACATTTGTTATCGCCTCTGTGGACGAGTTCTATGTAGTTCGGGGAGAAGTCCTCACAATGGCTGCATTTTTCTCTCCTCAAAATTGACCATTTCCGAGTATAACCTGTTCTCTGCATGCCTGACTTGCACCATGCACCGATTCTGCTGCTCTCCTTCTATAATTTAAGTGAGACTGGACAATGGGTGACCTCCTCGGTCTTCATCAGTGTCTTATGCACATCTATGGGTCATTCAGGAGGATCAATCTAGTGACTACACCACGTCGGTGTGACTTGTTGGAGCGCTACTTGGATTAACTTGGTGGGGATTTTACAAGGTCCGATGTCGCGAGGCTCTTGTTGGGTTGGAATATGTACGTGGCCGTTGATGACCGTTGTGGCATTGAAAACTCTTAGACAAAAACATCGGCAGTACTGCGCGCGACACTTGGCGGACTACCATTCACACCCGCGATAGTCCGGTGTGGGCGGTGCCACCTTCATAGCACGGGTCGATAAATTGGAGGGTCAACGGTCCAATATTTCCAGGAGACCGACTACAGGATGTAATGTTTCGTAGCAATTCAAGATTTCCGATGACTCGATCATCGATGGCTGCAACAGTCCATAGCCAGAGCCAATCACTGCGCTGTCGTGGCCGTCACCGTCTTCCAGAATCTATAGTCCATGCGCCATCACATATTTCAAGCAATAAAAATGAGAAATGGACGTACGCGCAATGCTTCACCAACGACGAATCAGTGGTGATTGGCCTGACTACCGGCGTGCCTGCTTCTGTGCGGTTGAATAACATCTCCGTCCGTCCTGCAGCGTATTTACTCCAGTAGGGGGTGATGTTGCTTGGATCGAATTTAGTGTTGACGTCATAGTATTTGGCGACGGACATAAAGGACTGCGAAAAGGCGTTGATGAACTGGGTGTTATTATAGGGAGGAGGGTTGCTTGAGCTGAAACGATGCATAAGCCGTCTAGTCGAAAACATTATAGAGGATGACAAACCTGTAAAAGTAGTAACCACCATCCTGGCCGTGGTACGCAGGCGGGATTGCAAACAGGCCCTAATATAGCCGTATTACAGTGATCATCGCACAAAAAAGTGATTGTCGCACCTTCCATGAGCGACCAGCAAATGCATCGAGCAAGTAGTAGGTTGGGCAAGTAAAGATGGCTGCAAAAAAGAGGGATCAGATTCTTTGAATCACCTGATATATGGCTCGCTCTATTTACCGTCTCCCATCACCCCGATGGCCTGTTCGACAGCTGTCCCACAACCCTGATAGATTTTGGCAGCCTGTTGGACCTGTGGGGATGTCATGTCCGGGAAAAGTCGAGAGACGTAATCAACGATCGTCAACGTCTCGTTCGGTTTGACAAAGTAATACCCCTCGTCCAGGTTGGTCACACCGAGGAGTATTTGCTTTGGAGGCTTAAGCTAAATAGACAAGTAGGGACAGTAGAACGTACTCCATTCACGCGACCTCTGCCAAGGGTAACGCTTGGGCGTTCGACAATAAAAGTACCATCGACCACGGGAACGAAGGCAAACGTGCCATAGAAGACAGAGGCAACAACGTTGTAGTTTACCGTCTCAAGTGTTTTTGCATTCACGGACTGTAGACAGGCAAACGTGTCAGAATTCGATGCGCATCTGCACAGCGGTCACTTGTGTATTGGAGGCTATTATTACAGATGACTTACCCAGTCATCGCGACAGTCTGATTGTACAACCGCTGTTCGTAATCAGTTAGAGTCCTCCCATGGGGCAGGGCACAGCTACCTGAGGCACCCGGTCATTGTGGCAGTACTGAGAAGGCAAGAATGTCGAGCTGGTTATTGCGGCATTGAAAAGCGGTGGTTGGGTATTACCACCGTTGGCGACGATATGTTGCAGGACGGAGCCGGCTCCTGCCGATTCGCCCCATATTGTGACGTGGTCTTTGTTACCACCAAACAATCCAATCTAAGGCCAGTGAATCATGAATAGAACGGATATTATTCCAGGTCTTACGTTATCCTGCACCCACTGCAGTGCAAATGTTTGGTCAACTAGGGATGGTGAACATGATGGAGCATGGAACAACAGATTTTTCTCACGGAGACCGGCATTTAGTGCGCCTCGAGCTTTGACTTCATTCCCAGGAAGGAATCCTAACCTATGCATCAGGCCAACTGTGGAGACGATGCTAAGTAGGAAAGGCATACCGAATGCACCGAGGCGGTATTGAATGACGACAACGAGTACGGTGTTCAAGGAATCGACGACAAGCTCAGCACCGTTGTTTCCGGCTGCAGATCCAGCAACGTAGCTCAACTAGGTGTCAGGCCCGCTTGTCGGAACACAGGACTGGACCACGTACCCTCCGCCATGAATCCAGACTAACACTGGCAATCCCTGGTCCGTTGGCTCAGGGGGCATTGCTCCAGGCACGAATACGCTAGTTACGAAAAATCAAAGTCGTGCTTCAAGCTAACTAGAACCAAGTAGGGCCATGCCAAGCACTCACTTGAGGAACAAGCAATCCTCTGAAGGGGCAGGCGTCGTGCTTTGCCGTTTGTTGTAACCATATGGTGGGACTGAAGCTGACATGTTTAGGCCGACCGAAGCTTGATAGCATGTATTTGGGTTCTGTCTCGCAGGTAGTACGCCAGGCTCATAGGCCGGCGATTGAGGTGCCTGAAACCTCAGGTTTCCTAAGGGGAGATTCAGCAGGATGAACACAGTTCGGGCAGTCAGGATGTGTCACCAGTAGGTGGAGCTGCATAGCGAACACCCAAGAAATTGGTGATGTTCGTCTGTGCATCAAAGTAGCCTTGGTATCGTGCATAACCGAGGTCCACGATTGGAGTGGTTGGTTTCCCGTTTGCAGCAAGGGCAGCTGCAGTGCAAAAGATGAATGAGAGTGGAACCCATGTGAGCACAGGCGCCATGCTGGAGAGATGAATGTCGACCTGTACAACCAACTGCATGATGAATTTATACCTGAGCGATCTGACGGCATCCAAGTGTTCTTTGATTTCCCAGATTCCGACAACGGCGGAGAACATAAACACCGTATATGGCCGCTCAACGGGCCTGTGCCAATGTTGCTTCAGTGGACATGATTACACCTGCCCACCTTGGTTGATCCACTGAAAATGTAATCGGAGCGATAATATTAGAGTAGCGAGTCACAGTCGAAATAGAGGCATGCGACATGGTTTCAACCGTCGAGGTCCGGTGCTGGTACGTAAGCTGGTCCAACATCGGACAACCCCTGGCGTGTTCTCGACGTCTCAAGTTTGCTTCTCGGCTGTTGCGTGGAGAATCCGGCTGCGTGTTGAGTCCCCGCACTAAGTTTCAACACATCAACTTTGAATCACAGTTTGGTACTATAAATACGGCACCCCACAAATGGACATAGGCTATCCAATCCATGAGCTGGAGCCATTCATTGTGCTGTCACTGCTGTCACCGTCCTCCAAAATCTGTGATGCGTGGACCCTCATACATGATTGCAACCCGAAAAAGATAAATTGGACGTACGCGCATCGTTCCACCAACAATGGGTCAGTAGAGATTGGAGTGACCACCGGCACCCCTTCGCCTGTGCGGTTAAATAACATCTCTGTCTTTCCTGCGTAGTACTCATCCCAATAAGGGGTAATATTGCTTGGATCAAGCTTGGTGTTGACGTCAAAGTATCTGGCGACGGACATGAAAGACTGCACGAAGGCACTAATGAATTGGGTGTTTTCATAGGGAGGAGGGTCGCTTGGGCTGACACGGCATAAATCATCAGTCGAGAACATAATGCAAATGAAAAGATGGTGCTAGCGACATACCTGTAAAAGTAGTACGCGCTATCCTGGCCGTGCAACGCAGGCAGGATTGCAAATAAACCCTAATATGCCTCCGTCACATACCATAATCACCATACAAAGGAGACGGACCTTCCACGAACGACCAGAAAATGCCTCGAGTAAGTAGTAAGTCGGACAAATAAGAATGGCTGCACGAAAGGTAATCAGATTCTTCAGATTGGCTCATGCATAACCAATTGACTTACAGTCACCCATCACCCCCATGGCCTGTTCGACGGCTGTCCCGTAGTTTTGATAAACACTGGCCGCTTGTTCTACTTGTAGAGTTGTCATGTCTGGGAAGGCCCGAGAGACGTAATCTGTAATTGTCAACGTCTCGTTTGCACGCACGGAGGCTTTCCCCTCATTCTGATTGGTCACAGCAAGTATCATTTGCTTTGCAAGCTTCAGCCAACTAAAGGTAGTTTGAAAGTAGCAGTAACTCACGCCGTTCACTCGGCCTCTGTCGAGTGTAATACTTGGACGTTCGACGATGAAAGTGTCATCAACCACGGGAACGAAGGCGAACATGCCATAGAAAGCAGAGACAGAGATGTTGCGATTTATAGTTTCTAGTGTTTCCGCCTTTACAGATTGTAGACATGCAAACGTGTCGGGACTCGATGCACACCTGTATAACAGTCACTTATGGAGTACAGCTCACCATGTCATTGACGCTCACCCAGTCATCGAGACAGTTCGATCGTATAATGACTGCTCTTGATCAGAGTGAGTCTCCCTAGTATCTTAAGAGGAGGTGCACTTGCCTGAGGCACCCGATGGTTGTAGTGATACTGAGAAGGCAAGAATGCAGAGCTTGTCATTGCAGCATTGAAAAGCGGCGGTTGTGTATTGCCACCGTTGGCGACGATATGTTGCAGGACGGAGCCAGCTCCCGCCGAGTCGCCCCATATCGTGACATGGTTTTTGTCACCACCAAACCGTCCGATCTAATACAGGCGAATGAGTGTGAGTAGAATGTATATTGTACTAAGTCTTACGTGGTCCTGTATCCACTGCAGTGCAAATGCTTGGTCAACTGGCAGTAGTAATGGCAGATGGGGTGAACACGATAGCACATGAAAACAGAGAGGTTATCTCACGGAGACCAGCATTTAGTGCGCCTCGAGCCTTGACCTCATCCCCGGGCAGGAAGCCTAAGTCCGAAGAATATGATTGACTGCGGAGATAGCTAGCATGACAATGTGATGCACATACCGAATATGCCGAGGCGGTATTGAACAACGACAACAAGCACGGTATTCAGGGAATCAGCAACAAGTTCGGCGCCATTCGATCTAGATGCATGCCCGTTCGCATAGCTGCCAGTAAACCTCTAGTCAATAGACACGCATGTCGGAACACACAACTGCCCCGTACCCCCCGCCGTGAATCCAGACCAATACGGGCAATCCACCCTGGAGGGCTGGATCAAGGGACATCACTCCCGGAATAAATATACTGAAGTCACAGAACGAGAGCCGAGCTACAAGTGAGCCAGCCAAGTACCGAAACAGGGCCATGTCACTTACTCTAGAAACAAGCAATCTTCCGAAGGAGCTGGCATCGTGCTTTTGCGCTTGTCGTGACCGTATGGTGGAACCGGAGCTGAAAAGCTCCCGCCGTGTGGAGCTTGATAACATATGTTGGGGTTTTGTGTTGCAGGGAGTATACCTGACCCAGTGCTAGCCGGCGCTTGAGGCGCTTGAAACCTCAGGTTACCTTGGGGGTTGAATCAGCGTGATGAATGCGATCACTGAAATTGAAATCCGGGTCACCGATAGGTGGGGCCGCATAGCGAATGCCTACAAAATTGGTGATGTTCGTACGTGCATCGAAGAAGCCTTGATACTGCGCATAACCAAGGTCCACGATCGGAGCCGTCACATCGATATTGACAGCAATCGCAGCTGCACCGTGGAAGGCCAAAGTAACGAACTTCGAGATTGGAATCCATGTAAGCCAACGAGTCATCATGTACTGAGGAAGATTCCTTGATGGAAGCAGCAACGATGACCTGTAAAATACTTGTGACAAATTTATACTTGTACGACTCAACAGGTTGAAGGGTTCCTTGGTTCTCGCGGGGAGAATTCTCCGTTAGCTTTATCCTCACTGCGTTTCATCATGAAACCCTGGCAGTAGCCTCTCAGACGCTATAATTGCACTTGCAATCGCTGGGTTATTTATATTCAGTAAAAACGTTCCTATGACACTACCTGCAAAAATGAAGAACTCGAGAGAATCATACGGCGGTTGTGGGAGCAAGAAACTAAGACGGTGAGCGGGATGTTCGAAACATCATATTGACAGTGACCCGAACTGCGATATGGCCGCGATATACGTTTGATGTTCTGCCAGGTTCCGACTTGTCCCGGCGCCTTGGCACCATCTTCAGTTCCTATGGCACTCGTTTCAGTGATCCACGAAGTCAACAAAACTATTGAGCTTATCACACCATTATCTCTTCTTGGCAGCTCCCTCCAATGCAGAGCAGTCCGTGGAGTGTTCTAGCCATTGTCCATGTCAGTTGAATTTGGACCTGTCAGGTCCCGAGCTCCAGGATGATGTCCTGTTTCCAGTGGCCACTGTTCATCAGAAGTTTTGCAAGCCTTTTTTGAACTTTTTTGTCTTAGCGAGCTTGCAGTGCCTATGGTATGAGACTAGGCACGAAATTTGAAGCTCGGCGAGAGAAACGAAAGACACGAAATGATTACGGAAAAGACTTTCGTAAATGTTGCTGATGCCTCCTACCCGACATACATCCAACTTGAAATTCACATCCATCTACTAACCAGGATTCCAGAATACAGAGGCGAAAAATGTTGCTTGGTGCGTGGTGGTATGATTGCTGTCCGTTGAACCTATATCTGATTAGTGTGCCAGTGGTATGTGTCGAATACGGTTATGTGGCCTTGTCCGACCGTCCGAAGTACATCGTCAAGGTATCCCGCTCTCCTTGTCCGAATTAACCATGGTATATCCTCTAGAACAGGTTCAATGTCTCGTCTAATATCTTTTGAACCTTGGCATTGTGCTCACGTGTCGATCCTTGGCGCGCTTCACTCAAATACGCTCCCTGGTAAGTTGCTTTTCTCATTTCCTTCCTCTCGTCCGCCAATACTCTCGTGCTTACCGTCTACGTAGCATGAGACCTACCACCGGTGCCTCCTCCACCTGACCATTCCGACCACACACAGGCTCATCTCACTCTCGACCTTCGACGTCTTACGACATGAGAACACATGCGATACTACCTCATGGCAATACACCGGACACACTGTTCAGGTCACCATGTGGCTGGGACCGAAATCCGCATGCCTGTCGGTTGTTTATCGGATCTCGCGCGGGCGAACCATCTTCGTCAGCCCTATCATATGGCCTCCCTCAAGGAAACGCATCTCGCACGTCGGTTATTTTTCCCCTGCTATTTACACACGCCCACCCAAGATGTGGGCTGTCTCCCGCTTGTTCCTTTCGACGCTGACGCAGGAGCACAAACGGGAGTTCCAGCTAGATGGGTGCCCGACTGCAATCGGCTGAGGCGCTGTTCCTCGCACAAGACATCCTTGCAGTGCGCAACAGGGCCGCCATAGAGTTGGACATCATCGTCAGGTTGGAGGATATTGCGCTGGCAGTGCCAAACAAACCGGTGTCGAGCGTACATATGCTGGGCGTCCTGTGACTCGGTGTCTGTACGCCAGGATTGTAGTCGTTGCTTTGATCAAAGCATTGCATTTATTCCGCTGATGAACGAATCGAGATGGTAGTCATGCTACAAAAATGAAGGGTTGCACGTACCCTACGAGTCCCATCGAATCATCCACGATATGCACCAATATCGATCAGTGATCTAGGGAATCAGCTTTGCAACACAATATCCACTCTGGGACCATGCATAAAATTGCCGCTCTCCCTGTCCCTGACTGTTCCTGATAAACTTTAAGCCAAGAACATCGAAAAAGGGTGCGGGTAGGTATGCGTACCAAGACACGGACACTCCCAATCGGCATTTCAGGTAGATGGCCTGCCAGCTGGACCTAATGAACAATGAGCCATCGCGACGATACGTTACCATCGCTATCAAAGACCCACCACGTTCACTTCTGTAGTGCTTCGTCCAACAACCCCAGCGACAGTTGTGGAAGTAACCGCCACCGCCTTCGTCGGGTCGTCCTGGTAAGGAGTGAATGAACATGAGGAACACTCGAAGGAAAAACGAACTTGGGAGTTTACAGCACTAGGTTGTCCCTAGTGCGAGTGATTGATCAAGCTTCATGATAAAGAGTGAAGAGACGTACTGCGCTCACCTGCGGTGAAGGTGCTGTGCCTTGCATGCCACGGGAGGCATTCCCAGGGGTGTCCTTCGTCTGAGGGGCAGCAGCCGGCCCTTTTGATTGCGGCTGTTTTGGTTTCCGCTACGTTGGATGAGTGAGTGGCAAGATAACAAAGGGACGGCGTACTGGTCTCGGGGCTCTCACGACAGTGCGCTGCAATTGTGTTCGTCAGCAAGATTCAATCAGTATCAAGAGCACTTACTCGCTGTCGCCGAGCCGCAACATAGTGTGATGGTCCGTTGTTCACAACGGTTGGCGGCTGGGAAGCGGATGCAGAATCGGAAAGACGAGAGCTCAGCGACTGGCTGGGCAGCCAGCCGGACTTTTTGGTTGTCGTGTTCCCTTGGTTGCTTTTTGACAGCCTTTGAAACCAGCCCTTGGGCTCCAATGAGCGCCGGGACGACCTCAGAGTATCGGTCGGCTGCCCTGAACGTTCTTGTACCACGTCTGTAGACGCTGGCGGGTGGCACGACGGTCGAGGCGTAACCACTCGAACCTTGGAGGTCGTAGGAGAAGGTGGCTTGCAAGAGTGTCATTACGGGACTGAAGAGCGAGTATGCAGAGAACGAACCTCGTCAAGATCAAAAATTGCCGCCGACATGTTTGATAGCAATTCAGCCTACGCGTTTGTGAGGACGAGGTGAAGGGAAAAGTAAACACGTACCTGGAGAATACCGGATTCTCTCGCTGACTTGCTTGGATTGGCATTATGTTGGACACGTTCCTGGAATACGTGGACCGTGGAATTGGCGATATGGTTGAGTGATAGTGATGGGGACGTACCAGACGAGAGTCTGAGTGACTGTCATCCGGGGAGGTCGATGAGTGTTCACCTCGTTGACTGCGCTAAAGGAAAGATGGTAAACCCCAAGATCAGGGATATAAAAGAAGAAAGGGCACATCGTCTTTACTGCGGTCTTGTGGTTCGGTCTCCGACTTGACGGCATCTCCCTGGACCTTGCGTCAGCACGATAATCACAATGCGACTCTACTGGAGTGGGCTCAACTGGGTTGCTATCATTGCCCGCTGACGAGGGCCTGTGTGTAAACTGCTAGCATGGCATATGAACAAGAGTTTCCTGTACAAAAGGCAATGTACCTTTATCTGGGACAGCCTTGTAATAGTGATTTTCCCGGCCGAGTCACCGAGTGCGAGAAACTCGTCGTCGGGTGATACTGCGATAGAGTGTAGCTGCGCGTTGTGTTCGTAGAGACCAACCTGGGTGTGGGTGGCCATATCCCAAAGGTATACAGTGCTGAATGTCGAGTAGATGAGGATTTGGCCATACTTGGACCGGCTGATGCACGAGAAGCCGTTTGTACCAGGAACAGGCCGTTCCGAAATAATTGCGCCGGTAGAAACTGCAATATGGACAATTTTGTTGTCGGATGCAATGAGGAGGGTGTCATTTTGCCAAAGCAGACCTGTGTTGTATGCTGGTGTGACCCCCACACTGATCTCGACGAGCAGGCGGGCACCCAGATCATAGACTCGCGCAGAACTGCGAATTCCTGTGGCGATGCAATCACCCTTTGGAGAGAACTTGGCTGCAAAAACGACGTCATTGTGATGAATTGTTTGCATTTGTTTGCCTGTTCTCATGTCCCAGAGGGTCGCTCTTTCGCCCGATGCAGAGACGAGTCTGCTCGAGTCGGGCGAGAAATCCACCGCACGGACATAAAATTCTTCGTCGTGCTCGATGACTTGTTCGTGTGTCCGCCCGTCCCAGACGTAGAGTCGCTTTTCTGTCCCTCCGGCAATCCACTTCGAATCCGCAGACATGGCAAGACAGTTGAAATCACCCTCTGTCTCCATCCTTGCTGTTCGTCGACCATCATCCACCTGCCACACTTGGACCCCTTCTCTGCTACCACCCAAGATATGCTTGCTATTGGGTGAAAATGACACTGCATATACTTGGCTAATACTCGCTTTGATGTCAGCTGCAGCACTTGTTTCAACAACCCGCACCAATCATCCACTGGTCTCTACGCACCTATCATGGTCGTCGTGCTAGGAATACAAGCAAGCAGTGGAAGCAGGAGTCGACGGTCAAGGTTCGTTTGTACCACACTGTCCACGCATTGTCTCACTTTATAGGCTATGCTCCATGTTTTGTCACCTCGTGTTTTCGGCGCTCTTCTATGCTACGCACGCTTCTCACGTTATAACTGACAAGTCGTAAGCGGACCGTCGTTGGACGTACGCAATCAAACTAGAGGCTCTTAACCGCAATCCGAGACCTCGTGCTCGATCAGCTCCCGGCCACATCTCGTTCTCTCCATTTTCTCCCACCCCACAACTTGGTCATTGTTCGTCATCTCCCTCGACAGCAGACGCCCCTCCGCACGACCCCTCAATGACAACAAGCTGCTGATAATGGAATTGCTTTGCAGAGCCGCGATGGTTCATCTTGAATACCTCCATCATTCATCTCATGCTGCGCCGTCGGCATCTTTGTAACATGTCGAGATGTAGCCTTCAGCTCTGGTGGACACCGAGGGCATTATTGTGAGCATAGCCCAGGCGATTCTGAAGCAACAGCACTGCAAAGTGGTTTCAAGACGGCTATGGAAGCATGTTCATCTAGACACCTATCTCACGCCACTGCAAATGAATCCACATAGGATCAACTCTGCACCTTGGCCGAAAGGGCCAAGAGGGTACTGTCGTAGAGAGGTTGGCACGAACTATGAGGCTGAATGTTTACCAATGAAATATACGGAAAGGCGAAAGCTATACTGGTGTCATAGTGCAGATACAGCGTTTAGCTAGGATGGTATATAATAAGCTTGGAGGCAAGCAATAGCTATGCGCACGGCGGTCGAATCAGTCTATCACATTTGCAGGTGAGTCACCTGGAGCACGATATTCATCGTGGTAACATGATCACAACTACAGCTTTCCCTGTTTCCGGATGACCCAAGTCAACGCTAAGTACAAACTGCGTGTCAGAGCGTGCAGAAAAGGCTCACCATCATATAAACCCTCCCGATTGGGAGTCCAGCTATATGGTCTACTTGCAGTGTCCAAAGGGAAGTGAGCTCTAGCAGCGGTAAACCTAGCCGTCACCTCAAAAGAGACACACCGCTCCGGTTTCTTTTCGAGTTACAACACCTTGGCTGCTACTGGACGAATCTACAGAGACACTAGCGACTTTCGGAACATCATTCACTTGTTGCTATCAGAGGGGGACAGGGAAACCTCCGCAAAGGAACGTAGCACGTTTGTTCTCCTCGCGCCTTGGGCC
>JBBPTY010001009.1:0-11898 GCA_038094335.1 Tylopilus aff. striatulus | reverse complement strand
GACGACTCCATCTCCCATGCATTGTATTTCCTGTCAAGAAACTACGGCGTCATCAAGAGAACAGATACTGTGCGAAGACTTCTGTTCTTGGAGAAGTGGTATTCCAAACTACGGATGGCATCTTGCTCACAGAGCCTCGCAAGTTGTGCTTCGTACATCCGTGGATTCAAGACCTCGTGGGCCGAAGCGAGATACGCAGCGGAGTAGTTTGGGAGGAGGATTCCGAGATTGATGACACCTACGTCTCCGACATCGACGCTTTGGAAGATATCGATTCGACCGTTGTCTCTGACGCCAGTACTTCGCCATTGATCCTCATTCCGGAGGCTGATATAGATGTGACCCAAGGTGGACTACCACCCTTGTCGCTCAGCAGTCCGTCGGTACAAACGGATGACTACACTCGAGCGCTACGGGTCGTCGCACGTGTAGAGCAAACTTTTAACACTCTGCTTCTCCAACAAACGGTAAACGGCAAGTTCAAGCGAGTGGCTGCTGAGCATGACATTCTTGTCCGGCCACGCCAAATCGCCTGTGCAAGGGACGTTCAGACAGCCTTGCTGGAGGTGCTGTGAAGAGGAACGTTGTTGGTCCGAAGTACTCGGCGCCGGGTTCCGGTTATCCTTTTGCTTTGTCGGCGATCTACTTATTTCCGTGCGTTGTATCACCACCCATTCTAGGAATACCCTATGCCGCCTTATATACTCGTGCTTCGATATGTGTCCAGAGTAATAAATTTATGCTGCTTTTGCCAATTTCTGACAGTACCCTTTTTGACGATTCGTCAGGGCCCTGGCAGAGGACTGAAGCCAGAAAAGTAGTATTTATACTGACCGTCCATTTGGCCTGAAGGGCCTCGTAGTTCTCAGGGTAAAGCGCTGGGGAGACACGTAAAATGCATCTAGGGCGCTCCTGGATGGGCCGCGTGGGGTTCTGGGCGCTAGGGAGTCGGATGGCAACGGCGAACAGAACTGTCCCGCCGGCTGGCACTGGATATACATTGCATTGGCACATATGGAAGTTCTACTATTTCCTACTCAGGAATTTGCGACAAGCGCAGCAGGTTAGACTGAACGAAGGATAGGTATGGCATCCTCGGTCAATCAAACATCCGAGATCTGATAAAAGATGCCAGGGCAAGAGAATGAAGGAACCATCGGGGACTAATTCAACCGCTGATAGAGCAGCCTCAATTTCTCCTTGTCGGTGCCTCGCTCCGAGCTGGTCGGGTGCGCTGCTCCGATCCAGTTTCACAAGCAGCACCTTGGTATTGCGGAGCGTTTTTAGCGTTCCTGCACATCATAGAATTGTGGTGAGTTGCTTGTGGGCGCATGCATTAACACCCGATTGGAACTTACACTTGCACCAGTTCTACCATTTATACAAAAGCTAAGCTAAGGCCGTACCTAAATCATAGCGCCCAGATCCCAAGAACGTCTGGTTCTGGTAGTGAATACTGACACAGGATATATTAGTGATACACGGGGTGAGTGTTCAAGTTCGTGTGGGCTCGTCCTGTCGAGACGAAGCTAACTACGGTAAGTAAGTCTCGACTAGGTCTACATGGAGATTACTAATAAACTCACCTCAGTACCGCGCGATAAGCCAACGGACTGAGGTGCTCGACACGAAGAACATCATCAATAAATACTCTCAACGGAGCCTCTACTTGACAGGGAACTTGTGGGACAAGGGGTGCTCTGGGTCTGAGACTGACCCAGGGGCTGGTGATGTCTGTCGCGAAGTTATCGTAGCGTAGAAAAACTGTCTGTCATAGAGAAACAAGGAACAGTCAAAAGAAGAGCTTAAAATCACGAACTGAGTTGTGCGCGTAACAGGCTGTGCGCACGCTTGCTAATTCCAACAGGATACACATTTCTAGTCGGTCAATGGCATGCCAAAAACATGACTCAGTGGCACAAATTCAACGAAGGGTTTAGATCAAATGCAGACGGTCGGTAATCTAAACTCACAGAGGGGGCGTCCAATGGAGTTTTGTGACCCTTTTCAGGTTTTCCTCCGGATGAGAAAAACACAGACCCGGATGACAACCTCTCCCGGTGTTGATTTCGACAGATAAAAGGTTAGTGGTCGACTGAATGCCTCCATTACCATGGAACCTCTCATCCTTTTTTCACTTAGTTTGCTTATAGGTACTCTCATACCCTTCGTCATCTCTCGCCTTTCTGGCACGATTAGCAAGAGGCGCGATAGTGTCATTACTGAATCCGTCGTCCGAGTTGAGTTACCCCTGCGGAGGAGCATACATGGCAGTTCCACTCGAATCTTCCTGCCGAACTTGCTTTCTAAATGGCCGTGGACTCGTCGGGTTAACCCACACTACGCCATGGTAAAGGAAGAGGCTGACGCTTGGATAGCAAACTTTCAAGCGTTTAGCCCTAAGGCCCAGGATGCACTTGTTCGGTGTAACTGCAGTATGTCGTGTCCTTGACATTACGGACTACATTCTGATTTCATTCCATAGCTCTCCTCGCCTGTCTAGCCTACCCAACAGCAAGCAGAGGTATGTAGCGACACAATACAGCGGTAAATGTATCCACTTACTCGTTCATTCAGAACACATGAGAGTAGCTTGCGACCTCATCCACCTGCTTTTCGTAATCGACGAATATTCTGACAGGTCGAAACCCTCTGCGGTTTGCACGCAAAAGGATGTGATCATGGATGCTTTTTGGAACCCACACATACCACGCCCGAAAGACGAGTGGATTGGTGGTGAGGTGGCTCGTCAGCGAGTTAATTTTTTCAGTAGTGTGATCGCATGACACTGACTTGCGGAATAGGTTCTGGGAACGGACCATACAGAGCGCAACACCAGTTTCGCAGAAGAGATTCATCCAGAAAATGAACGAATATCTGGAGAGCGTCCTACAGGAAGCTATTGACAAAAATGATCATCTAATACGTGATATCAAAAACTATATCGAAGCAAGACGCCTTACCGGAGCAGCGCAGGTTTCATTTTGCATCATAGAGCTTGGACTCAACATTCCCGATGAGGTGATGGCACATCCCATCGTCCAGGAAATGATTATAGCAGCCGTTGACCTGATTGTCTTCTCAAATGTGAGTGATGCTCCTTCAGGACCAATACGCAGCACCTTGTTGACACGCCGGTCCGTAACTTCAAGGACATATTTTCTTACAATCTCGAGCAACGACGAGGGGACGACCTCCACAATATGATAACATGCGTCATGAACGAATATAATGCGGATGTGAACGGTGCCGTACTCTGGGTGGAGGATTTTCTTTCTGGCGCGGAGGAAAGGTTTCGCACAGCCTGGGCGTCTCTTCCCGTATGGGAGGAGCCATTAAACTCGCAGGTAAGAGAGTACTGCGACGGCCTTGGCCAGTGGGTTCGGGCAAACGATGATTGGAGCTTTGAAGGCCAGAGGTACTTTGGCGACAAAGGCATCGAAATCAAGGCGAATAGATGGGTTTCGCTCTTGCCAAAGGAGAGGGCGTCTGAGTCAGAGATCGGACCAGTGCACATTGATAGCTCACTTTTGTTGTGAAACTTTAGCAGTTATAGAACTTGAAATCGGTACATGCACCCCGTATGCCGTCGTTTTTTCTTTGCCGGTTACACGAGACTCGTCAGAACGAAGCCGTGACCGTGACAAACTTTATGAACCCGACTCGGAAACTGGCCCGCCCAGACTCCGATCAGGGCGGTCCATGCAACTTTCCTACAAAAGCTTTTTTCATCAGGGAGACCTTTTTCAAGTACTTGTTGTTTGACTTCTTGCTGATTAGTTTTATTGGACGAAACATACAGAACTTGAAACGACCGAGCCGCTGGTCTGCATTGCATACGATTAGTACCCGCAAAATTACGGTGTGTCCATTCTAGAAATTATCTAATAAGCACTGCCATAGCCCATGATCACCCCCGGTCTAGTCCTCGTTGAGAACGATCATCGGGCTGTTCCTCTGGCTCTTCATCCTCGGCTCCGTTACATCGGATGTGGTGGCAGGGATGATTGGCGCTCCCAAGGGATATTCCTCTGAGGCTGGGGCCTTCGACCTCCATTCGGGCGCTGCAGCGCCTCATCTTCTCTCTCCCGGTTTTCTTCGTTATCGTTCCGTCCCGGAATTATGCCTACTTGTCCTCGCTGGGCTCATTTCAGGTTCAAGAAGGTGATTACTCCCTCCCCGCTGGTGGCTCGCTCCTCCATGATCAGTTCTATGAGAGCTTCGAAGTCCAGTAGGGCGAAGTTGTGGAGCTATCGCTGGTCCGGATCGATTTCTGCTCAAGGGTGGTTCTCACTCCGTGCAAAGGAGTGTACAAAGAAAGAAGTGATAAAGATCGTACACGACCCGGCTTGCTTTGCTGCTTCGTTGTGGTCGTTCACATCACTCCAGTTCTATTTGCACCCTATGTCCGTACGTACCAGAGTTCTTGACATGGCATTTCAATATCGCGATGCAGTGCAAGGCACCTGCGAGCTGGTGACGTCTTAATTTGATTCAACAGTGAATAGGGCATGGTCGAACGTTCCAAGCCGGACCGGTTCATTGCCAGGACCGAACAACAGTCATATATCTGAAAAGGAATGTTCGGCCTACAGCAATTTCCTGCAAACATAGTTTTTTCTCGACCGAACACTGGCGATCCGGCGGACGGTAAATGACGTGGTGTATTGGCAGTGTTGTATTCGCGTCATTGAACATTCGACCAAACTACTTTTGGAAGGTTCACTGAAGGAAGGCCGCAGATATAAGCTCAGTGTGTGGTTGAAGAACATCATCAGCATGGAAACCACTCATCCCCTCTCTGTTAGCATACTCACCGCGTCCCTCTCCCTTCTGGCCTTCTATGGCGCCGGTCTCCTGGTCTCCAGGAAGCGTAGGAACGGCATGAACTCCGTCATACTCAAGAAAAGCGCCGACACCCGTCATCGTCAAACTAGAATCTTCGTCCCGAACGTGCTCGCTAGATGGCCTTGGCCTCGCAGAATCAACACCCATTACACCGCGGTCAAGGCAGAAGCTAATGCCTGGGTCACAAGCTTTCAAGCCTTCAACCCCAAAGCCCAGAATGCCTTCGATCGTTGTGACTTTAGTAGGTGTTGGACTTGGCGTCTCATATACATACTCACTGTGTTTGATAGACCTTCTTGCATGTCTAGCGTACCCAACAGCAAGTAAAGGTAAAGTAGCAGGGGAAATACCGATTGGATTGCTCGCTCATCCCCTCATTTAGAGCATGTTAGAGCCGGTTGTGATCTCATGCACTTCGTCTTTTTGTTCGACGAACATTCCGATCGATCCACACCCTCCGAGGTCCGTAAGCAGAAGGATATAGTTATGGACGCGTTCAGAAATCCCCACAAGCCACGCCCCAAAGGAGAGTGGATCGGGGGCGAAGTGGCACGTCAGTAAGTGCATCCGTCGCTTTTTTATGGTTTTTTCGCCAACACTCGCAACTAGACTCTGGGAACGGGCCATACCACATGCTACACTAGTCTCTCAGAAGAGATTCGTCCAGAGTATGGACGAGTACCTCGAAGGTGTGGTGCAGGAATCCATCGACAAGAGGGAACGTCGTATCCTCGATATCAAGAGTTATATCAATGCGCGACGTCGTACGAGCGGCGTGAAACCCTCGTTTTCCGTATTCGAACTCGGACTCGACATCCCTGATGAAGTGATGGCACACCCCGCCCTTCAGAAGATGATTCTAGCCGCTATCGACTTGGTCGCTTTCTCCAATGTCAGTGATGTCTGAGTGAATGAGCGAATATGTACTGACGCGATTGCTTGACAGGACATCTTTTCCTACAATATGGAACAAGCGCGCGGAGACGACCTCCACAACATCATAACGTGCATAATGAAGGAACACAACACGGACGTCAACGGTGCTATGTTGTGGGCCGAGGACTATGTCCTTGGAATCGCAGAAGGGTTCCACTCAGCCAAGGCGAGTCTCCCTCAATGGGACGAACCGTTGAACTCTCAGGTAAGGGCGTATTGCGATGGATTGGGTCAATGGGTACGGGCGTTGGACGACTGGAGTTTTGAGAGCGAGAGATACTTTGGCGATAAAGGCTGCGAGATCAAGGAGAAGAGGTGGATGTCACTCTTGCCGAAGAAATGTTCTACAGAAATTGGTCCTGTACACATCGATGGCTCCCTGTTATAGTCGGGCAATTTTCCACGGAACGCTCGGTCATGGGCGGGAATCGGATACTACTGTTCATATTTAAGTGCTAGTCGTAATTGGATAATGAAAATACGCTCTACCTACATGCCAAGTAGTTTCCATGGAGGGATAGACCCCAATTACCGAGGACCTTGTAAAACATCAAAATGACAATCAAATATGAATGACATTATTAGAGTCCAACGATGCACCAAGTGCCACGTCCTGGGACGACTCCTGCCCCTGAGAAACCCCTGCTCAGAATTGGATGCAATCCGAAATTCTAGACGTCGTTTTTAAGGAGCAAGAACTCTATATTCTCGTTCCTTGGACGACGATCAGTCCTTCACTGTTTCCGTCTGCAAAACGGAGCGAGAAGTGAAAGTGTCGCGATGAGCGTGCCAAAGGACGCGGCGCCCTAGGTGATGTCTGCTACACCAAGTAGGGCGAGACAAACCCCCGGTCTGTGGAATCTATCGTGCAAGAGTCACGGCATCAGCGAGGCTGGATCCAGATGCAAGTCGCGTTGTTTGAACGCACTTGGCGCAAATCCGTGGTTAAGATAAAACTGGCCATTAGGATCGAACCTCGAATGTAGCAGGGTGACGAGAAAGCCGAGGTTAGCGGGACTGGAGTCTGAGCGAGGTACCAGAGGTGATCAGTCTGAGACGGTGTCTGAATCACGCCGCCAGCCCGCGGCACATTTACAGGTGTCACTGCAGGAAAGTCACCTCTCGATAATCGACTTTTGATAGCGATAAGTACCTTGGTTTTAGTCAAGGGCCCCTAAAATCAAAAGAGAAATCACCGAAGAAATATATCGCTGCGGAAATTGAATGGTCCACATCCGAGTCGACCGACGTGACAGCTCAATGAGTCGATCTTGTTACAATAAAACTCTACGAGAACAAGAACAACAGTATTTCGTAAACTAGCCTGTCTTTGAGCGCCACTGCTACAACAAGAACAGGTACGACAATGATGAATGGGTCTATGAGCCGGTGCAACGGTGGTTTGCTCTTGGATCAATGCAGGGAGGGGCACGTGCCTGACGTGCGCTCCGGTGTGGCAATGAAGGAAAGAATGGTAGATCCTGGTGTCTTGGGAGAAAGAGGTCAAGAATCGGTGCTGCGAGAAAAGCTCAGATTGCTCAGCCGGTGAGTGGGTATAGAATGTAACGGAAGGCTACGCAGTACTGCCTGCTCTTGAGGGATCCAGGTCTGAGACTGGCTATATTGTTGTGGAATGCGTATCACATCCGAGACGTCGATTCTTGGGATATGCTGTCGGTCCATGACCCCAACTTGCAGGATGATCAAGAAAGGCACGAAAGCCTAAAATAAACGAAGCCACTTAAATTGAGCAAGACGAGCAGATCGGTTATTGCACACGTACAGATAATTGAGACAGGGCTTCGGTTCCGCCTAACGAGGCAGGACTACCAGTTGCGTAGAGTGCAAACACAATGGAGGCACAAACCAGGTTGATGCAGCCTGATTGGATGACGATGTAAATTGTAGCAGTGTATCGATTGGCCGTGGTACCCGTCAGATCAGCGATTGCCTGGCCCATTTTCCGGAGGCGAACGGTAATTGCGGTCATGACAAACGCATGGATTCCCACTGTGATGGCACATCCTGTCATAGTGAGATTGGCTGTCAGCAGGCCAATCATGCGATTGCCGCTTAATCGCTTATGTGTGCCCACGGCTGCAAAACTACAAGCTGAACACAAGCCACTGAGGAGTTCGTTGAACGAAACAAGCTGTGTACATAGTACTGACCTAGGTAACCAGCTACTAAAATATTCTGGGATGCAGTCGTTCTCAGGAATACCCAGAGAGCTTGGACGGATGACATCTTACCGGAAACACAATGATTCTCCAGTCTCCTTCGTAAACCACGTACAACCGCCATATCTAATTGATAATAGGGGCCAACCTTAGTGACTGGATTATGGAATTGCAAGTCTCTGAACTCACAAGGATGATGAAATCGCAAAGTAGCTTCACTTCGGTGTCAGGCAGCAGTTCGGTATACTGCTCGGAGTGGTGCGCACCTGGATAATATACAAAGTGGACTTGACGTAGAGTGGTGCGGTCTCAATGCTGAACCAATACAACGTGGAATAATTGGGGACATCAGGTGGGGCATAAACGAATGCTTGGAGTAGTTGGTAAAGCGATGTCCCGACATTGGCTGTTCCAAGCAGAAAGAGAAATGTAGACAAGAGTGGTAGAAGGCTATGAGCCACGCACAGTCAGTGATGGTTTCGCGCAGGACAATTTGGGCCTGGGACTTACATCCGCAGACGTGGTACCTTTTTTTCGCGCAGGCGCAACAGAACGAACATGCACAGACCATACATCACGCAACTGAGTGTTGGCAAACATCATTAGAGTGGATCTTCAAGTTTTCAGCTACTCGGACTCACTTGATACCTTTGAGAGGGCCACTAAGCTGAGCAGTGTATGGGCCATAAACTTGCAAAGGGCGTACCGTAAAACACTGCCCCAATCCAAATTCCAATCATCGATATTTTTGCCAGAGGAGGAAGGGGGGCATAATTGACAGCCGTCGAGTTCATCTTGACCTTGTCAATGATACGAACAAAATCAACTGCAGCGTGACGGAGGTATATAGTTAGGGACGTGGAGCCGAGAGTTTAGACTCCCGTCGAGCTCCAATTCATTCGCGTGAACTGAATTGAAGGCTGGAAGAAAGTTAGGCGGACCCTGCCAGTTTCAGTGGGGAGATGACGTTTGAGGATACATATATGGGGACTCAGAACAAGGACGACCCTCGATGGTTCATGGTCCATTGATATGAAACTCCCGTGTCTTCCGGATTCTACCTGTGTCAGAGTACGGTAGGCTGAGTCCTCTGCCAATACACTCAACCCAACTTTCTTCAAGGCACAATCAGGGAGGTAGATCAATGCGTTGGAGGGTTGACTCGGAGTTTGACAGGCTCGCGATCCCGAGTCATCGAGCCACTCCTCGCTTCGAGTGATATTCAATTAGAAAGTCAATGCATTCGGTGCTTGGGATGTTGTAATAGTGGCGTAACTGAGCAAACTGGTTCAAGAGTCACATGACGCGGCCGCCAACACAAGTTCGTCTATTTATAGTCACATTTGATGTAACGTTGAGTAAGTGGATGACTTTGCGTAGGTGGGAATAGAATTCAAGGTGGATAGATTACATAAATCGGACTTTCAAATTATCGTGCTAGACTAATCCTCCATAGGTCTCGTCCCAAATACAGTTGACTATCTCATAATGCATAATGCTGGTTCCCAACTCCTGTTATGCATTACTATGTAGTATGCACGACGAAATTGTCACATTGTGTGACATCCATGTGACTTGCCCATCACACATCTTATATGCATCACACAGATGCTTGTGTTCATAAGTCTATGGGTAGAAATAAACTAGAAATAGTCATGAATACTCTTTTGAACAAGAGAATCTGATTGAACCTTTCGTAAGTGAGCCCGAAGACCTCAAAGACGCTGTTGCAAGTGTGTTGCTTCAAGACCATCATCCTCGGAGTAAAGCAAGCACAGCCTTTCAAGTTTCTCACACATTTCAATCGCCTCATGGGGCGACACGATACCATCGATCTCCTCTTCTTCATCACCACCACTTTCATCTTCACATCCATCACTCTGAGTCTCCTTGTTTGCCCTCACCTCAGCAATGATCTCCTCATCACCACCTGGATACCAGAATGGTGAGTGGCCAATCTCCTTCTCCTTGGCAGGATTGAGCAAGTCTTCAAGTATAGGCTGAACCCCTCAAATATGCTTTCGCCTGACAAGGTCATCAACAGTCTGCATGAGGTCAGATTCGGCACTATCAAGTTTAGGAAGTGATGGATCAACTTTATAGGGATTGTGGATTGCTGTGGTAGGTGTGGATGCAGCAGCAGCAGTTTCTTTGCTATGGAGCTTGTTAATGGCATTTACAGCTTGGCTAGTGTCATTTTTGGCACTGAAAACAGCATCAATGGCAGATTTCCAGTCAGCAAAATTGTACTGGTTGCCAAGATGGGTCTAAAGATGGTTTTCAAGCTCAGGTAATGTGGGCATAACACCATTTGCAAAGTTAAGTACTATTGACCATGCAGCATCATGATCAGCACCTATGACAGCTGGTATGCTTGACTTGGAACTGGATACCCTAAACAGTGAGGCCAAGCATTGGTAAGTTTCGAAAATAGACTTTTGCAAAAATCCAACATACACTAACAGTAATTCAAATGCGTGCCTCCAACAGTTCTTAATGGTCTCTGGTGTGATACTATCCCATGCTTTCTTTGCCAGGAGCAAGACCTCATGTAAATCAATCTTGTAGATGTCGTCATTGCCTGCATCATCAAGCTGGACTGCCCGTAAACAGAACTGCCGTCGGTAGTGGGCTTTGAAACAGCAGATTACACCGGCATCAAGAGGTTGGATAAAGGATGTCATGTTGGGCTGAAACATCTCAATTTGAATGTTCATTGGCCTGTAATCGATAGAATGTCCTGAAAAATTGTCTAACCATAGACAAACTTTTTGTCCTTGGTCATGGAACACTTTATCATAATGTCAGATCCATCTAGTTATTTTTTAGTGATTTCTAAGAATGAATAAGAACAAACATACTCTTGGAAGAGCTCAGTGGTCATCCATGCAGTTTTATTGTTCCGGTACCAAAATCCATGATCAACAGGAGATTTTTTTCCAAAACACCACAGGTTTTTTTGACTTTCCAATGTAAAACAGTGGCCATCTCTCAGTACCCGTGGCATTGCACATGAATCCAACTGTAATACAAAATTTGTTTGCCTTTTTGCCTGACATTTGTTTTGATGCAAGTCCACGATCTGGTGGAGTACTCGAACTAAACTTAGCACACAGAAAATCAAGCTTAACTAAAATTCTTACAATCCAAACAAGCCTGTTTCATCGAAGTTTAGATTGTCTTCTGGAGGATACATAGCATAGATTTGCTGAATACGTGCTCGTTCCTTCTCAACAGCTGTCTGGTTCACAGATCCTGCTTCTCCATGCCGACGAATTTCTTTCAAACCATATCTAGAGTAATTTAAGTCATGATTATTAACTTCCATTGGCTAAACCTTTACTTACGCATGACAAAAGTTTGTAACCCATCCAGCACTTTTAAGTCTCTTATTGTCAGGCACATCAAATGCTTTCTTGAACAACTCACACTTTGTTATCAACATTGGCCCAGAGACATGCTCCCCCTTTTCCTTCATATGTTTGACCCATTTAATCAATGCTTCTTCAACATCAGGTCATGTAACCACCCTCATTCGTTTTGAGGACAGTGCTGTTGGACAGAATGCAAGTCACTCTTTATCTGCGGCATGTCCAGCTGGGGATAGATGACAAGATAAGGTTGGCTGTGTGAAAATTAGAGCACCATTCTTCTTGTTTACGAAGTGCTTGACAACTTCTTTCTGGAAGATTGACCGATGTTGGTCATAAAAAGCAACAACTTCAAGCCAATCATAGAGTGTGAGATGACAGGCCTGTGAGCTGTCTTCTCGGTTGATGGCAGAGGTCCTTGGCAGTGGTTGACCATTTTTGGATGGTTTTGACTGCCTCTTGTATGGTTTATGGCCCTCATGAGGTTTTTGCACCTTTTTAAGGGGCTCAGGAGGCATGGAGTCTAGTACTAAGAGGGTGCTAGCAAAAAATTTACGCTATCC